>CM035807.1:91534050-91771233 GCA_020466095.1 Chlorops oryzae | reverse complement strand
TAGCCTTCGTGTAGCCTTTAGCCTTCGTTGCCTTCGTTAGCTTCGTGTACCTTCGTGTAGCCTTGTGTAGCCTTGTTAGCCTTCGTTAGCCTTCGTGTAGCCTTCGTGTAGCCTTCGTGTAGCCTTCGTGTAGCCTTCGTGTAGCCTTCGTGTAGCCTTCGATAGCCTTCGTATAGCCTTCGTATAGCCTTCGTTAGCCTTCGTATAGCCTTCGTTAGCCTTCGTTAGCCTTCGTATAGCCTTCGTGTAGCCTTCGTGTAGCCTTCGTGTAGCCTTCGTGTAGCCTTCGTGTAGCCTTCGTGTAGCTTCGTGTAGCCTTCGTATAGCCTTCGTATAGCCTTCGTATAGCCTTCGTGTAGCCTTCGTGTAGCCTTCGTTAGCCTTCGTGTAGCCTTCGTGTAGCCTTCGTGTAGCCTTCGTGTAGCCTTCGTGTAGCCTTCGTGTAGCCTTCGTTAGCCTTCGTGAGCCTTCGTGTAGCCTTCGTGTAGCCTTCGTAGTAGCCTTCGTGTAGCCTTCGTAGTAGCCTTCGTGTAGCCTTCGTGTAGCCTTCGTGTAGCCTTCGTTAGCCTTCGTATAGCCCTTCGTATAGCCTTCGTATAGCCTTCGTATAGCCTTCGTAAACCTTCGTTCAGCCTTCGTGCAGCCTTCGTTAGCCTTCGTATAGTACTCCATTTATATGTTTTTGAACTAGAGTCGTAGGCGAACATGAAAAACACGTTCATTGCAGGCTCCTTTCCGTCCGACGCCGGTACGCACTGATCGAGCTAACGTATTGTCACGCTATTTATACTCTTTTCGAAATGTAGCAGATGACTTTTGACTCAATAAATGATATTGTAGTCCTTCGTATAGCCTTCGTATAGCCTTCGTGTAGCCTTCGTGTAGCCTTCGTGTAGCCTTCGTGTAGCCTTCGTTATAGCCTTCGTATAGCCTTCGTATAGCCTTCGTATAGCCTTCGTATAGCCTTCGTATAGCCTTCGTTAGCCTTCGTATAGGGCCTTCGTGTAGCCTTCGTGTAGCCTTCGTGTAGCCTTCGTGTAGCCTTCGTGTAGCCTTCGTGTAGCCTTCGTTAGCTTCGTGTAGCCTTCGTGTAGCCTTCGTGTAGCCTTCGTGTAGCCTTCGTGTAGCCTTCGTGTAGCCTTCGTTAGCCTCTAGCCTTCGTGTAGCCTTCGTGTAGCCTTCGTGTAGCCTTCGTGTAGCCTTCGTGTAGCCTTCGTATAGGCTTCGTTTAGCCTTCGTATAGCTTCTGTAAAGCCTTCGTATAGCCTTCGTATAACCTTCGTATAGCCTTCGTATAGCCTTCGTATAGCCTTCGTATAGCCTTCGTATAGCCTTCGTATAGCCTTCGTATAGCCTTCGTATAGCCTTCGTATAGCCTTCGTATAGCCTTCGTATAGCCTTCGTATAGCCTTCGTATAGCCTTCGTATAGCCTTCGTATAGCCTTCGTATAGCCTTCGTATAGCCTTCGTATAGCCTTCGTATAGCCTTCGTATAGCCTTCGTATAGCCTTCGTATAGCCTTCGTATAGCCTTCGTATAGCCTTCGTATAGCCTTCGTATAGCCTTCGTATAGCCTTCGTATAGCCTTCGTATAGCCTTCGTATAGCCTTCGCATAGCCTTCGTATAGCCTTCGTATAGCCTTCGTTCAGCCTTCGTTCAGCCTTCGTTCAGCCTTCGTTCAGTCTTCGTTTAGCCTTCGTTTACCCTTCGTTTAGACTTCGTTTAGCCTTCGTTTAGCCTTCGTATAGCCTTCGTTTAGTACTCCATTTATATGTTTTTGAACTAGAGGTCGTAGGCGAACATGAACAAGCACGTTCATTGCAGAGCACTTTCCGGTCCGACGGCCGGCTACGCACTGATCGAGATAACGTATTGTCCCGCTATTTATACTCTTTTCAAAATTGAGCAGAATGACTTTTTGACTCAAATAAATGATATTGTGCTCCTTAATGCCTTCGTATAGCCTTCATATAGCCTTCATATAGCCTTCATAGAGCCTTCGTGTAGCCTTCGTGTAGCCTTCGTGTAGCCTTCGTGTAGCCTTCGTGTAGCCTTCGTATAGCCTTCGTATAGCCTTCGTATAGCCTTCGTATAGCCTTCGTATAGCCTTCGTATAGCCTTCGTATAGCCTTCGTATAGCCTTCGTTAGCCTTCGTTCAGCCTTCGTTTAGCCTTCGTATAGTACTCCAATTATATGTTTTTGAACTAGAGGTCGTAGGCGAACATGAACAAACACGTTCATTGCAGAGCTCTTTCCGGTCCGACGGCCGGCTACGCACTGATCGAGCTAACGTATTGTCACGCTATTTATACTCTTTTCGAAATTGAGCAGAATGACTTTTTGACTCAAATAAATGATATTGTGCTCCTTATTGCCTTCGTATAGCCTTCATATAGCCTTCGTATAGCCTTCGTATAGCCTTCGTATAGCCTTCGTATAGCCTTCGTATAGCCTTCGTATAGCCTTCGTATAGCCTTCGTATAGCCTTCGTATAGCCTTCGTATAGCCTTCGTATAGCCTTCGTATAGCCTTCGTATAGCCTTCGTACTAGCCTTCGTATAGCCTTCGTATAGCCTTCGTATAGCCTTTGTATAGCCTTCGTATAGCCTTTCGTATAGCCTTCGCTTAGCCTTCGTATAGCCTTCGTATAGCCTTCGTATAGCCTTCGTATAGCCTTCGTATAGCCTTCGTTAGCCTTCGTTAGCCTTCGTTAGCCTTCGTTAGCCTTCGTTAGCCTTCGTTAGCCTTCGTTAGCCTTCGTTAGCCTTCGTTAGCCTTCGTTAGCCTTCGTTAGCCTTCGTTAGCCTTCGTTAGCCTTCGTTAGCCTTCGTATAGCCTTCGTATAGCCTTCGTATAGCCTTCGTATAGCCTTCGTATAGCCTTCGTATAGCCTTCGTATAGCCTTCGTATAGCCTTCGTATAGCTTTCGTATAGCCTTCGTATAGCCTGCGTATATTTTTCGTATAGCCTTCGTAAAGCCTTCGTATAGCCTTCGTATAGCCTTCGTACAGCCTTCGTATAGCCTCCGTATAGCCTTCGTATAGCCTTTTAGCCTGTATAGCCTTCGTATAGCCTTCGTATAGCCTTCGTATAGCCTTCGTATAGCTTCGTTAGCTTCGTATAGCCTTCGTATAGCCTTCGTATAGCCTTCGTATAGCCTTCGTATAGCCTTCGTATAGCCTTCGTATTAGCCTTCGTTAGCTTCGTTAGCCTTCGTGTAGCCTTCGTATAGCCTTCGTTTAGCCTTCGTATAGCCTTCGTATAGCCTTCGTATAGCCTTCGTTAGCCTTCGTATAGCCTTCGTATAGCCTTCGTATAGCCTTCGTATAGCCTTCGTATAGCCTTCGTATAGCCTTCGTATAGCCTTCGTATAGCCTTCGTATAGCCTTCGTATAGCCTTCGTATAGCCTTCGTATAGCCTTCGTATAGCCTTCGTATAGCCTTCGTATAGCCTTCGTATAGCCTTCGTATAGCCTTCGTATAGCCTTCGTATAGCCTTCGTATAGCCTTCGTATAGCCTTCGTATAGCCTTCGTATAGCCTTCGTATAGCCTTCGTATAGCCTTCGTATAGCCTTCGTATAGCCTTCGTATAGCCTTCGTATAGCCTTCGTATAGCCTTCGTATAGCCTTCGTATAGCCTTCGTATAGCTTTCGTATAGCCTTCGTATAGCCTTCGTATAGCCTTCGTATAGCCTTCGTATAGCCTTCGTATAGCCTTCGTATAGCCTTCGTTAGCCTTCGTATAGCCTTCGTTAGCCTTCGTATAGCCTTCGTTCAGCCTTCGTTCAGCCTTCGTTCAGCCTTCGTTCAGCCTTCGTTCAGCCTTCGTTCAGCCTTCGTTCAGCCTTCGTTCAGCCTTCGTTCAGTCTTCGTTTAGCCTTCGTTTACCCTTCGTTTAGACTTCGTTTGGCCTTCGTTTAGCCTTCGCTTAGCTTTCGTATAGCCTTCGTATAGCCTTCGTATAGCATTCGTATAGCCTTCGTATAGCCTTCGTATAGCCTTCGTATAGCTTTCGTATAGCCTTCGTATAACCTTCGTATAGCCTTCGTATTGCCTTCGCATAGCCTTCGTATAGCCTTCGTATAGCCTTCGTATAGCCTTCGTATAGCCTTCGTATAGCTCTCGTATAGCCTTCGTATAGCCTTCGTACAGCCTTCGTATAGCTTTCGTATAGCCTTCGTATAGCCTTCGTATAGCCTTCGTATAGCCTTCGTATAGCCTTCGTATAGCCTTCGCATAGCCTTCGCATAGCCTTCGTATAGCCTTCGTTTAGCCTTCGTTCAGCCTTCGTTCAGCCTTCGTTCAGCCTTTGTTTACCCTTCCTTTAGCCTTCGTTTAGCCTTCGTTTAGCCTTCGTTTAGCCTTCGTTTAGCCTTCGTTTAACCTTCGTTTAGCCTTCGTTAAGCCTTCGTTTAGCCTTCGTATAGCCTTCGTATAGTACTCCATTTATATGTTTTTGAACTAGAGGTCGTAGGCGAAGATGAACAAACACGTTCATTGCAGAGCACTTTCCGGTCCGACGGCCGGCTACGCACTGATCGAGCTAACGTATTGTCACGCTATTTATACTCTTTTCGAAATTGAGCAGAATGACTTTTTGGCTCAAATAAATGATATTGTGCTCATTAATGCCTTCGTATAGCCTTCATATAGCCTTCATATAGCCTTCATATAGCCTTCGTGAAGCCTTCGTGTAGCCTTCGTGTAGCCTTCGTGTAGCCTTCGTGTAGCCTTCGTGTAGCCTTCGTGTACCTTCGTGTACCTTCGTGTAGCCTTCGTGTAGCCTTCGTGTAGCCTTCGTGTAGCCTTCATATAGCCTTCGTGTAGCCTTCGTCTAGCTTTCGTCTAGCCTTCGTGTAGCCTTCGTCTAGTCTTCGTCTAGTCTTCGTCTAAGCCTTCGTGTAGCCTTCGTGTAGCCTTCGTGTAGCCTTCGTGTAGCCTTCGTGTAGCCTTCGTGTAGTCTTCGTACAGCCTTCGTGTAGCCTTCGTGTAGCATTCGTGTAGTCTTCGTGCAGCCTTCGTGTAGCCTTCGTGTAGCCTTCGTATAGCCTTCGTATAGCCTTCGTATAGCCTTCTTATAGCCTTCGTATAGCCTTCGTATAGCCTTCGTATAGCCTTCGTATAGCCTTCGTGTAGCCTTCGTATAGCCTTCGTATAGCCTTCGTATAGCTTTCGTATAGCCTTCGTATAGCCTTCGTATAGCCTTCGTATAGTACTCCATTTATATGTTTTTGAACTAGAGGTCGTAGGCGAACATGAACAAACACGTTAATTGCGGAGGTCTAACCCGTTCGACGGCCGGCAACGCACTGATCGAGCTCACGTATTGTCACGCTATTTATACTCTTTTCAAAATTGAGCATGTCTTTTCATGAATGTCTTTTTGAACTCAAATAAATAATATTGTGCTCCTTAACATTGATGCCTATGCCAGGGAGACATTTCCTGCAGGGTTCTCGGCAATTTTTCTTTGCTAAATGTTTCCTTGGATCGTAAAGAAAATTCACCAAATGTGCATCGGATAATTGACTTCGATGTTTTGATTTTATGAGTTTCAGAAAAGAAAATGCACTCTCACACAAATATGTTGTACCAAACATTGAATGCAACTTCAAAGTAATCTACAGTTTTGATAAGGAATTCTCAGCAATTTTTGCTCAAAATCAAGCTGTTTCCAATGGGCGTAAAGAATAAATTCATTCACAAATGTAAAGCATTCTGGCCTATTAATTGAAACATTCGATGTATTTTCATTCCGTTTTAACGAGTTTTCAGAAAATTGCCAGTGTACCTAACTTAAAACATCAACATAGATCTGTACCTTCATGAACATTGAATGCACAACTGAAGCCAAATTGTGAAGTCATGCTGGTCAGGCTTGCATTCTTGATAAATGAAATATGCACATGCTTCCAAAATATTTGATCAGCTTTTTTCTAAAAACAATTAAATAAATCGAAATTTTATATACAACAAAATTGAGAACAATTTGAGCTGACTTTCAATTACATGATAAACAAATATAATCTTCATTCGTTTTAGCTCAAAATTTTGCTGAAAATTTGCGCATTTCCTAAAAATGTATTGAACAATCGAAATGCCACTTCGTAATTACAAACTATTCGAATGAATCGTAATATTTTCGATTCAATTGTAGGCTCGGCTGCATTTGACTTTTGTAATACATAATGAGTATTACTCGCGAGCAACGATTTGCCCGACTCTGCTTTAATGCAAATCAAGCAGAAAAACAAACAAAAGATATTAGTGGTATTCAAGCAACAGTGCAAACGCAGTGTGCAATATTTGCACTTGTCAAATTGCGTACAAAAAAAGCAGTGCAAATATTGCACACTGCGATTTGCACTGTTGCTTGAACACCACTATTATAGTTTTCAAAATATAAGCAAATTTGTTATTTTGGCACGCAAAACTTGTATTCGTACACCAACCAAATGTGGTCCTGGGATAACATCTACTTATTTAATGTGTCAAAAACAGCTGTTTAGCAATTGTCCAGATTTTAATCTATAGTTATATCTTGACATTTTCGACTCAATTCGTTTTTTGAAGCAATGGGACGTAAAGGAACAGAAGTTGGAAATGAAATTCGCGAACTCGTACTTAAACTGCACAAAGAAGGCAAGTCACTGCGTGAAATAGCAAAAATAATAAATAGAACCCATTCTACGGTTCAGTACATTGTCAAAATGTTTCAAAGTCAAGGATACGTGCAGAAGAAAAAGCGTAATGGACCCAGACGAAAACTTACTCGTAGACATCGGTCCTTATTAATAAGGCAAATTCGGAAAGATCCAACAACCACCATATTTAGTGGAAAGCCTACTTACACAATACGGAATATCAGTAACAGCCCAAACTGTAAGAAACTATCTCAGAAAAAGCAAGTTTCAAAGCAGAATTGCGGCACGAAAGCCTTTTATAAGTCGAATTAACCGCATCAAAAGAGTACAATTTGCCAAAAAGTATATTAAAATGGGTTTGCGGTTCTGGAAACGTGTTATATTTTCCGATGAATGTAAATTCAACATAAAAGTGTCCGATGGAATCACTAAAATATGGCGAGAAAAAAATAAGAGGCTTTATTTCAAGAACCTTTTGCCAACAGTTAAACACGGCGGGGGCTCCGTCATGATTTGGGGCTGTTTCGCTGCTGCAGGCGTGGGAAAGCTGGCTCATATCCCTGGCATAATGAACACAAAAAATTACATTGATGTTTTAAAAACCAATTTGGGTCCCAGTGCACAAAATTTGGGGCTGACAGGGCGATATATGTTTCAACAGGATAACGATCCCAAGCACACAGCTTTCGATACACGTTTATGGATCCTTTATAACTGCCCATATTATTTGAAAACACCACCGCAGAGTCCCGATATCAATCCTATTGAGAATCTATGGTCGATTTTGAAAAAAAGAGTTCGAAAGCATACAATTAGAGATGCTACTGATCTGAAACGCATTTTACAATGGGAATGGCAAAAAATATCCCCAACTTTGACAAAAAAATTGGTGAAATCAATGAAAAAACGTTTGAACGCTGTTTTAAAACAACGAGGATATCCCACAAAATATTAATTCTTAAAAAAAAGCTGTTAAAAATAGAAACTAAACAGATGTATGAATACGAATTTTGCGTGCCAAAATAACAAATTTGCTTATATTTTGAAAACTATAATATCTTTTGTTTGTTTTTCTGCTTGATTTGCATTAAAGTAATGCTTTTTATGAGTTTTCATCCAAAATTCTATTTTTATGGCAGTAAAAACCAGTTTTTCACTGAAATTTTGAGGTGTACGAATACGAGTTTTGCATACTGTATCTAATAAGCTAACACATTTTCATACCTAATTTAGGTTTGACTGGTCAAACCCCGAATTCATAAAATTGAGTTTCGGCGTTTGGCTGGCCACACTAGTCTATCCTAGGATTGACCAAAATTCGTTAGTCAAAGGTAGAATAAAGATATTGTTTCGGATTTAGACTAAGCCTTCTAGTCAAACCTGAGGTTTGACTAGGCAAATCTAGGATTGGCGGAGCTTCGGGGTTTGACTATAACATATTAATTTTTAAAGAAAACTAGGAGGAAATCGTTGGAAAATGTGGTCGCGAACGTTTCAAAATTTCAGGATTCGTTGGCGATAGTCTGTAGATGGTTCAAATTAAGTTTGAACGAAACCGGGGTACAGTGATTCTCGCAGATATGACATTTTAATTATTTGTATAGAAAAAATTCACTTAATAGCAAAAATGAGAATAGTAACATTGAATTTAAAATCTTTGATATTTTCAATATGCGCAATGAATACAAAGCAACCAAATACAGTACTCTATGAAAGTCGCAATATGACCATCGATTCGCGAAATTCGGAAAATTTTGATTTTCACAATTTTGAATAACACCTTTAGCAGCTAAAAACAGTGCTCTATTAGGGTTCATATAAGAGGGTGTATATAAGAGATGTTTAAAACGGGAGTAATGCTCGAAATGTTGAACCTTAGTTTTTTGCCGAAGGGGCATTTTTTTGTTGGGCCGATATTCAATCAATAACGGGGGAAGATCGGCCATGACCACAATTCGCGCAATTCGTAAAATGTAGGCTTTCATTATTTTGAAGGAAAAAGTAGGCTGCAATTTGGGAAAAATAACTGCACCACAAACCGCGAAAAAATGGAATAAAAAAATATTTAAAAATAGTGAGAACAAAATGGAATGGTAATTAGTGGAATTTGGAATCACTTAGCTTGAAATTGTTAAATGGGTATAGTTTCAAAGGTGTTAAGGCATAGATTTGAGTACGGTATAATTTTGAAAGAATGGCTTTACCAAAAATGGGTCTATAACGGTATAATTTGACCATGACGACCATTAGCGAAATTTGGAAAAACTCAATTTTTTAGCATTACACCATCACACAGAGAGAGAGAGAGAGAGAGAGAGAGAGAGAGAAGAGAGAGAGAGAGAGAAGAGAGAGAGAGAGAGAAAGAGAGAGAGAGAGAGAGAGAGAGAGAAGAGAGAGAGAGAGAGAGAGAGAGAGAGAGAGAGAGTTATGTCATTATATCTAGATGAAATATTCAATTCAAAATAGTGAAAATCAACTGCTTTTTGAGCGACAGCCAAATTGACAGATTGCCAGACAGACACACAGACGTGGCAAGATCGACTCCTCTCATCACCCTGATCAAGAATATATATATATTTCTATATCTATCGCGATTCCGTTGGTATGTTACAAACTCCGTGCCAAACGTTGCCGTTTGGTACCAAAAATTTCGACCGTTATTTTTTTACACAACACACTTTCTTTGTTGTGCTTGCTTCGAGCGGTTACGCCGAACTGCAATAAAATATCTCTGCAAATCTAAATTTTCTGTGAAAATGTTAGCGGAACTGCATCCGGTTTCCTCCAATCGATGCATCAAATCTGCATTCTATTACAAATAATAACAAGTAAGGGTGTTATAGTCAGGCGAGCCTGACAATAGAATACCCGACACAGACTCACATGTTAAAATAATTTTTAATATCAAGAGGTGTTTAAGACCATTAGAGGCCCCATACACCGACTTTTGATAGATTTCTTTATGAAAACTGCCCCTTTGCCACGCCCACTTTTCCAATTTTTGTTGTACTGTAATCGGAGGCTTAAATATACACTCAAAATTTAAGTTTCATTAAAATATTTCGAAAAATTCAGATTTTAAGGCAGTTTTGGGATTTTTGTGACAGACCCTAGTACTGTAGGTTCCCTTAAAAATGGACCGATCAAGGAAATTTTTTGGAAGGATGTTTAAGGCTACAAAGGAAGCATAAGTGCCAAATTTCGTTCAAGTCCCATTTGAATTTCGGGTGTAGGAGACAATTTTCGAAAACCGCCCTTCTGCCACGCCCACTTTTCTAATTTTTTGAATTCATAGTAATTGCCTTTAAACATGTTCAAATATCAACTTTCATCAAAATATCTTGAAAAACTTTGATTTAAGATCAGTTTTTGTGATTTTCGTAACAGACCCTAGTACTGGAGGTACCCCTAAAAATGGTCCGATCGGGTCCATTCTCGAAAATAGTCTTACTCATGTCCCCGTGAGCACGCATACCAAATTTTGTCGATCGTAACTCAACTCTTTCGATAAGATAACTGTATACAGACAGACGGACAGACGGACATGTCTAAATCGTATCTCCTGGTGACGCTGATCATTTCTATATATATTTTGTATGGTCTATCTCGACTGGTTCTGGGTGTTACACACAACCACACAAACGCAATATACCCTCGACACAGAGTGTGTCGGGTATAACAATATAGCAAATATTTAATGTGAGGTATCCGGCGGCCGGATTCACATATACATACATACATTTTCTTTAGAAAATGCCTCTAATATACTGAACAAGCATTCGAAATGTAATAGCATTTCAAGCTTACCGTTATTCTACGAGTGATAAAACGAAAATATAATTCTGCTCTGGAATGCATGACAGTAATTTCCGCAATAATTGGATCAATATCTTTTGGATTTAGTTTATCAACAGAGCCTCCAGTATCTGGCCGGGTACTAAATTTATGGCCGGATACCGGATAGTGGACGGATATCCGTTGCAACTCTAACAAATACATTGCTCGATATGTTGCTCGCAATGTTGCACGAAATATTGATGGATATTTTAAATTTTTTATTTTTTATTTTAATTTTTAGTTTTTTAGTTTTAGTAAGCACACTACATAATAAGACATACACTCACCCAAACACAAGAAAACGTCCTTGGTATCACAATGGGCCGATTAACGGCCTAAGTGGCAGCCACTTCCACATAACCTAACCTTACATATATGAGAAAATGATTTTTTTGTCGAGTTCTCAAAAAAATGTCTTTTTTTTTTAAATGCAAAAATAAATTTATTTTCTTGAATTCGTGAAGGACAAAGTCCTGCTAGAAGTCACTAGTGACATTTTCCAATCCAACGAAGACAAAGTCACCCTGGACGTCCCTGTCAGTTCGTGTAAAAATGTCACACAAAGTGTTCAACGAAATGCCATGCATACCGGCTCCAAACTCACCACGACTTCATTGATTCTGATGACCTTTCCTTCTGGGTAGTTGCGTTGCTCCATATAGTCGCATACATATGCAATTTTTCGATTACGCTCTCAAAATTCTATGAGAGCTCTACTCTTTTGTGCATGCGCTTGTCTAATGCATTTCCCCGTTTCGTGTGAACACGCCCACAGGTTTTTTCTGTCTCGCTCTGCCAATGAATTTGTTTGCCTTTTTCTTTCTCCATCTTGTAATTCCCCACCTTAAGGCTTTTTAGTTATTTTTTCTTTCTGATTAATGAAGGTGGAATGTTTACGGACATAACTTGTTCATTTCGCTGTAAAAATGTGTAAAAAGCGATTGTAGTTGGTGTGTGTGTGTGTGTCTGTTCGTGCGAGGACATGCAAGCAGATCGTATTCTTTAGTCTTTTATTTTTTAATTTACATGCCAACATGTCTTTCTCCATATTTTATTGAGGTTTTGTAGCTGCGTACGTACGTACTACGTACTCCCATACAACGTACTCCCATACAACGTACTCCATACAACGTACTCCCATACAACGTACTCCCTAGTACTGCAGGTACCCCTAAAAATGGTCCCATCGTGTCCATTCGCGAACTTATTCTTACTCATGTCCCCGTGAGCGGCCCCATGAAAAATGGCCCCAAACTGAAAATGGGGTAATTTTTCATATTCCCGTTAAGTTGCCCAACTGGTCTCACGATCACTAAATTTGGCAAGAGGACGATTATAAAAGAGAAGTACTAAATGGCTACGTGCATAAAGTTAATGGAATCGAAATGTCACAAGGCAAATTCACATTCGATAGTGCAGTCTATTTCTGAATTATTCCCTAGTTCACTTAGATTCATCTAAACCACACCCAAAGACATCAAATTCCATAGTGCCATAGTGCTTAGAATAGAATTAATATTAGTATTTGAATTTCTATTGATTTTGAAAGACCTCTCACTTCCTATCTCACCTCTCCTATCCCGGAAATCCTTTTTCTAACTTTTTTGAAAATTTTGTTCTTTCTTCGCGTACGTAGTCTGCGAGACTAGACAATTTAACATAAATGGCTGAATAATTATAAACATACATAGGTATGAGTACGGTCTAGAAAATAATTCGCTGGCATTGGGCTTCTTCAGCGATCGTAAATGGAAAATGGTAATGTGTGAGTGTTTCCAGTTGAAAATTTTTTCATCAATCAGATCTTTTTAGATGATTTTAGAAAAATATATTTTATCTTTATTCACCATTTCAACAGCGCAGTGCAATATTGCAATCAACATGAGGGATCTTGTGAGGAAAGATTTGTTAAAGGAATATTTAAATGCTGTTGCTTAACAAACAGTTTTCTTCACGTTTAAATCCTAATCAATTTGATTGTATCATAATCAGATTTGTAGAGACCAGGAAGATATGAGATAAATAACGGGACTCATTCAAAAGGGATGCGGGCGAATTTTTTTCCAAGTACAAACGATTTTCTGACATACACAGTTACTATGTTAGGCTTTCGTCGGAATATTGGAAGATAATGCGTTGTCTGAAGCGCTTGTTTAGGCGTTGAGTCAAGGAGGTGCAAGAGAAGCAAACTATGCTGTTGGCAGTGTTGTACCTCAGAACAAAAGGAGCATAGGCATCTTTTCTACGGTGAAAAAAGCATTCAAAGCGTGTTTTGCGTTTACAAAAAAAAAAAAAAAAAAAAAAAAAAAAAAGGACATGAAAGTATCAACAAAACATGCGAGAGCGTGTCGATAGCTGAAGATTCGCCTGTGAGGCTGTGAGAGAGTGAGCTACTAACTCATCCCCCTTTTTTCGGACTGTGAGCTGATACATTAATGTGATTTGACTGAGAGGGTGACACACTGCTGAACGTCCGTGTGTGTGCGCGCGTGCGAGTGTGTGTGTGATTACTCTCATTTGTATGAAAAGCCACAGAAAGCATGATGGCGTTGTCTGTACGTCGCTCCGTATTTGCTTGTCTCTCCGATTCGCTGCGCTCAGTTTACTGCTACTTTTGTTGCAAGCGCCGTATGAGTCAAAAGTCGCTTAAAAGTGTTATGAAAAAAGAACTCGCGCTAAAATCGACGTTTCCGACGGCTTACGTAATTTTTACATTAACGTTAGTCGCTCCGCATAATGACGCCCTGAGTTATGCCACGAAATATGACAATCCATAACTTCCTCCACACCTACACAGTTACAGTCCTGTGCTGTCGATTTTCCATTTGATAAATCAAAAAAAAAAAAAAAAAAAAACCGTGCGCGAGGGCTTGTTGTTTCTGTGATTCTGTTTTATTTGATTTTTCCCATTGGTGTTTTTATTCTCTTTTCACGTCCCGCAAGTTTTTAGGCCGCAACATTGCTTGTGACCGCATTTCGGGCTTTTTTTTTTTTTGTATAAATTCACTTTTCGATGTTATTCAAATATTTGCATTTCTAAATCGACGTCGCTAGAGGCCGGCGGTCTGCGATTCATTGAGCGCTTTGCTACTTCGAAAAGAAAAACTTCCGCGCAACTTTATGAATGCGATGGTCGGGGAACGTGCAATTCTATGAAACTCTAAGAGCTTTAAACAGATTAAAATGAGTTTGGGAATAAAAAATTGTGCAAGAAATTAATTATGAAAGTTAGCCTTTCAAACAAAATGAAAGCAAAGTAAGAAATTTGTGAGGAGAACTTTTCGATTACGCACGAATGTGGTTGCATCACGAGGAGTGATTTATAAGATTCGGGACTGCAGGCAATAAAAATTGGAAGTAAATTTTCTTAAATCGGTGAGTATAAAACTGATTGAGATCATAAAATTATTAGTGCAGTGGACTCACGATAAAGCTGCCCACAAACGCTTCAACAAATCCATCAATCGATTGGAGCAACAACAAACACATAACATTAAAAAATTTTTAAAACTTACGATCTGCTTGTCAAGCAAGCTACAGACACGAAATTTTACTTCGATTTCAAACAATTGATGGATTTGTTGGAACGTTTTTGGGACTCTTAACTCGAGCTTATCAAAAGCGGCCTAGTTTGGGATATAGAATTTGCTCGACTTATCAAGAGAATTTTTATTTAAAACACGATCCCCGGCTCAGGATCCCCGATAATCCGAAAAACATCGACGACGACAGTTTGGAAATATGGAATTTGTCGGATTACAGAAAACTACTAGGACTACTTAGGAGCGAGCCATAACCGCAAAAAAGGCGTAAGCGACATGGTTATGGATTTGTTTTTAAATTGAGATGTTTAGGTCACGGTTATTTGCATCAACTCAAAAAATTCCTTAGCTGTAAAATTAGCCATTATTATTTTGCAACAAAAACATTTTCTCCGAAATATGTTACCTAGACTCTATTCAAAAATTTTTACAAAAAACTTTCTCCTGTCAAATTTGAATTCGGCTGTTTACATTGTTTTTGCGGCTAGGGCTCGAGAGTACCTTGTAATCTGACAAATTACAGACCCAATGATAAGATTCTTTATGTTATTCTATGGTGTTCAAACCATACTACCAACAAAGCAGTCAGTGCTCGGACTTGATAAATTTTAAGAGTGGTAGATCTTTAAAGAAGAAGTGGTAGATTTTTATAAAAAGTGGTAAATTTAAAATTGTTTCAAATAGTAATAGAATATATTACATCTGATCATGTAGAAACTTGGGAAACCTACTTGTTTTTAGGTATTTTCTTTTATTATAAAAAAATGTATCAATATTTATTGGATGTCGTCAAGCGCCAATACTGCCATTCTTGACAACATTCTTGAAAATAGGAAGCTGCCAACATATTTTTCAATAATACCTACATAACATTGAACCACATTTTTTATGTTCTCAATTATTCTAAATGATCATAGAACAAATACATACATAAGTTAAAAAAAAAAGTAGTAGATTTGGACTTAGCTTAGTAGAAGTGGTAAAAAGTGAAAATAGTGGTAGATCTACCACTAAAGTGGTAGAAGTCCGAGCACTGAAAACAGTAGAGAGCTAAAGTTTTATTAAAAATTTTCTTCGAATATGGAATTTATCTCTTTCGAAAATGCGTAAAATCTAGTCGATTTCTATAATACACCTAAAAATTAGACATGTCGAATTACAAGGGACGCCGGATTAGACAGGAACCGGACTACCGGTAGTTCACGTACAAGGTGTTTATCCACACTCATGACAACGTTTGGGAAAGTATGATGTTATATTTTAGTTTTTTTCTTTCATGGGGCAGTGCTCAAGAGGGAAAATTATCAAGAAACACGGTTGTAGGCACATATGAAGTATGCAGGATTGTAAATTCAATTTGAACTTGTACAAGGGTTATTTAAATGTGATAGTTTCTCTGAAAAAAACATTTAATTGAACGATTTCAATCCTAGAAAAGCGGATTTAACCATTTCAGACCTGGTGTGCAGAATAAATTACTTTTTGAACTTTTTTATGGAAATGATATTTTACGTAGCTAAAATATACATAAACTAATCGCTTATGTACATAACAAACTCCGAAAATCTATAGGATACTACTAATGTTTAGGGCAACGGGAAATATTTAATTTCGGCCCCTAAAAGTATGCATTTGAGTACTTAATAGCCAATTAATATAATTTTAAGTCTTTATGGTCGGAGCTTGATTCAGGCTTTAAAGATATCCGCACATCCTTCAAACCCTTCCCTCAAGATCTGATTAAATGGTCAAATCTAAAATAATTTTCGCTATCGGAAATATTCAGAATATTTAAATGCATACTTTTTAAAAGGCCAAATTAAATATTTTCTGTTGCCCTAAAAATTCCATTTCTGGTTATGTGTTTGCAGTATTGCTAAAGTTCTGACCAGTACCTAGTCCAGAAAAAAGCTCAACAGTAACACATTTGAAAACAAAAAATCGGGTCTGACAGAATTCAAATTAGGTACCCTTATAACGACAGACTTCGCAGTATCGAAAGTAATCATTGCTGGATTTTGTAGCTTTCGTTCTTTCAAAGAGTGGATCTGATATATCTGATCTATTTTCATCACCATCTTCGCCATAAACAGTCCATTTAAAACCCAAGCCTGTCGTACAACCTCCATCCATTTAAAGCGGTATATGTAGTATATATACTACATATAATTGTGATAATTATAATTATAGAACTCCTTTGCCGAATTTCATTTATTCGCTATCGGGCATGTGATTGGATTCCCTTTCCCCAAATTTTGGGGAAAGGGAATTGCGTTCCTCCAATATTTTGAAGGATGTATGGAAATTTTGAAAGAAATGACATTGTCAAAAACAAAAGAGCGGCTATACGATAAAATTTTCGAATTAAAAAATTTCGAACATATTTAAATTCCCGAGTATTTATTTCAATTTCCCGGGGAAATGAATTCCCAGGAATCCAATCACACACCTGTATAAGGGAAAATTTTCATCTTTTTCATATGTTAAAAATATATTCAAGCGCCTAAATGAAAACCATATTTCTAAACTACCGATTTTTTGAACAGTTTTGTTTTTGCTTGATTCTTAAAACAGACCCTCGAACTTAAGGTACCCGAAAAGTAATCCGATCAAGTCCGATTTTGAGCTTAAACTTTCTCACGACTCTATTCCTTCGACAGGATGGTATAGACAGGCAGTCAGACGGATCCGTCAAAGTCGAATATCCTGGTGATCAAGCAATTGACTTCAATTTTGATGAATTTATTGCACTTTATGGACGTTCGTTCCAAAGCATAAAACTGTGTTCACTATGGGCAGAGAGCTTTTCTCCTTAGCATAATGTCTCATAAAAGTATTAAAGATTGTTTATCCTTGATCTTACTTACATACATACATCAATTCAATCATAGGCAATCAATTCATTCAATCATAGCAAAGAGAGCATGCGTCATTTATCATCACAGAATCATCGAATTGAATAATTGCGTAAAAAGGTAAATTAGAGAATTTTATTTATTTATTTTTTTCTATTTCTGTTGAAATGGAATAATTGCACTGCAAAATGAGCTATTATCGCTGTGTATTTCTTGAATATGACCGCATTGGACCGCAACATAATGTGCCCGGATCGATGCGACTGTCAGAATGGAATTATTTGTTCCGAGAAGAACCGAACCGAACCGAACCGAAGGAACCGAAATCGCAACAATTACCATGCGAATGGCACTGAATTCGGCAGCTTCCACATCGCTGACGATGGGACTTCAGGAGAACTGGGACAATAGCTTGACAGTCTGGACTTATTAAATGGAAAGCTCATTCAACTGTCAAATGTGTCACGTCAAAGCACGCTCGTGCTGACAGTGTGTCAATCGATGATTGCTTGCGTATCGCAGTTGGTGGGTAATGAATTTTCAAGTGTCACACTCAACGCTCGACGTTCTTTCCCCTTCGCTTCCTCTCGAATCGCTTGCATTCATTCATTCATTTCGTCTTGTTTCGTTTCTCCAAATCGATTCAGCCTGGAGTCCTGAATCGTCCACGTTTCGGCACGTCCTTGCAACGCGGGTGTCAAACTAGGGTCGTCTCTTCCATCGTTCGATTTGGATTTGTTTGCCGAGACGATTCTGTGTTTGCAATCGTCTCCCCAGAGGCTCAAAGATGTCTTTTCTGTTCGCGTCTAATCCTGATGCTGCGGCCGCCCGCAGCACTTGATGTATGTATAAGGCGGATAGCTTTGAGACGAGCCGCTGTTTGATTTCGTAATGCGCTTTTCAAATTGCGGGCCAAGCTGTAAATAATGTGATCCCCAAGTTCCCAGTCAGTCGTTTACATACATGAGTACATACTTTTTTTTTTTTGAGGTTTGACACGGGACTCTTCCAATTCGTTGTGACATTTTAATTGTTTATTTGCACAGATTTACGTGTGCTTCGTCAGGCGAAAGGAAGGAACGTCAATTGTGTTTCGTGTTTACAGAGAGAGCGCTTAATTATAATTTATGTGCATATATCGGAGAATAAGACTGCACTGGGTCCAAGGGAAACTTAATGCGAAATGAAAAAATCTTCAAGGCCGCGATGGCCAGGACGTGCCAGCTTAAGAGGAAAAATTAAGAAAAAGCTTTAGAAGCAGAATTTCATGCACACCTTTGTCTGGCCGTAGATGCGTGGCAGAAAAGACCGCATGAAAAGCGTGTATAAAAAGACGATAAGCGTTTATGGGGAATTGGAAGTCGGGTTATGTGGTAAAAAAAATTAAAAATATAGTGGGACTCATGCAGCTTCGCAAATTGTCACACAACTGTCAAAATTTATATGAAAATTTACCATGGGAAAAGTTGCGAAGGCATTTGCGAAGCTGCATGAGTACCACTTATATTTTTTTTGCCATTTTTTGCAAACTTTGTCAAAGGCAATCAATTTTCGAGTTGAAAATTTGAGCTAAGATTTGGTAAAGGCCATTTTGTACAGTTAACATCGTTCATACACAAAAAGGTGTTGAAGGTAGTCCTAGCTAATTTTAAATTTTTTACCATATAACCCGATAACAATTTCCATAAACGAGAATATGAAGATTCTAAAGTTTTGTTGAATGGACAACTAATGAATTTGAAAAATTTTCACCACCATTGGCTCCATCCGCCATTGAATGTTATTAACGTAAAGAGCTTCGTGTCATCAGTTGCGAAGCAGATAAATTTTAAAAGTGCAAAACAAATCAATGCCCTATATGTTTTCGAGAAGACGGGAAGCCCTACATGTAGAAGCTACAAAATGAATACTTTAAGCCATCGTTTTTCACCCACTGAATCAGCGACGTACCCGCATTGTATGTATAAAATAATCCTGCCCGTCCTTCAACCCACACTCGCCCATCTACCCTTGAATTCGAAACTACCGAACGAAGTCATTCAACTGCATAACTTATGCTAATCGATGTATGCGCTTTTCACGACCAACTGCGCCGAGTCGGATGAGCCGAGCTCATAGCAAACAGAAAACTTCACAATGGAACAAAGTATAGACGAGAATGAAAGGGCCACACGAAAAAATCCCAACGATTGCGCTACATTTCGCATCCACTTTCAAGCACTTTTTGCACTCTTTGCCCCGAAGGCATTCGTGATTGCGGGGCGCAATATTTGATACTCTGCGGCATCGATCGCAGAAACTATGAAACTGCATCGCCGCCATAGAAGCGATGATGACGTTGGTAGGTCGCCCGAAAGGGGTTGCTAATAGCACCAACCATCGCCATCATGCTGTTCGAAAATTATGGGAACCCCTGGACCGATTCGCTACAATTTCAAAACTGAAAACATAATCATTTGCCTTCAAATTAAATGAACGAGAGCCATTTTGGTTTTTTCTCCTCTCAACACTGCGCGTTACTGTTTCTTTACCTTTGCGCTACGAAACTGAGTGCGGTAGAGTTGATTCGTCACGCCAGTTGCGACAGGAACGAGGCAATGGCTTTTGCTGTTCATTTATTCACGAATTTTTTGACTTCATGACATCAAATACAATATGATATCGAAACATTTTCACGAAATTATCGTATGTTACAAAAACATAAATTGTACAGGAGAGCGTTTTTTCTACAATTCTGTGTGATAGCTCAAACTTATTCCGCATTATCTCCATAGCTACAATGCTTAGGGTTATAATATTTTGCCAGGAGTCGATTTCGTAAAAATGTAACATACGATGAATTCGCGAAAAGGTATCGATATATGTATGTATGATATGCTAGGTCCGTCGAGGCAACTTTCAGAGTCGGAAGCCTAACTGTAGGGTTCCGATAAGAAACTCATTCGTGGGTCTTTTGTGTAAAAATAAATTCAAACCTTTATTTTGTGTCCTGATCTGACATATGGTGACTTTGATATCAGAGATGTCCTTCAAGATTCACATTCATATTTATATATACATATGTACATGCTTTCCTGAGCAAAGTTGGCTCTCAAAAGTACCTTATTTGAAGGAAGTGCTTTGCTTTTATTGTTGCTCTCACGTTCTATTCTTCAATAAAAATTCATTTTTTAAATGCGCAAATAATTTACACAGCTTCGACATTACCTTGTGTACGCAACAGGAAGTGCAACGGGCCTCAAACGGACGGTGTCGTCCTTTCGATTTACAACTCAAACGAAAACCCACAATTAAGTTCTCTTTTTTCGAACGGCTAAGGACAAAGAGCAGCAAGAGGGCGATTTTTATAGAACAATGAACCGCTATTCGACTACAGCTCATGTCCGTGAAAGGACATACATATGCACGTCGATGTGGCGATGTGTGCGTGTGTAGTCTGTACTCCGAAGTACTCTGAGCACTGTTGGCGTCGAGGGCCTCGCCGAGTTTTTAGCAATCCGACTGCTCGATTCAGCGATCCAGCGATGAGCTCTGTGTACATAACTTTTGTTTATTGCCCGTAATTGTAGTTGCTCGCTCTATTTGCTCCTTTTTTTCTATTGTACCTCTTTGGCATTCATGTGTGTGTAGAGGTACTTCCATCTGTTACTTCACTATTTCTAAAAATCTTTCCTTTCCGAGCATTCAGCCTTTTTTTTTACAAAGGTTTTAGATGATTGATGTGGTTACAAATCGCGTGATTCGATTTTCCAGTCTTTTTTTGAGAAATGCGAATGAACAAAACGCAAATATTTGCTGCTTTCGTTGTGAGAAGGGCAATCGAAAATGCTTTCAAATTGTATGTGTGAACACTGTGACCCACATTGAGATGGCTGACAGTTCAAAATTACCGCCCACAATACTTTTTTTTTTTACTACTATGGTTTTCAATTTTTTTAGATTTTCTACTGGTATGACGGAGAAATTCATCGATTTTAGAATCAGGAGGCTAGAAGGCACAGCATTTCAGTCAGCAAGGACTTTCCGTGCTTGAATGCTTTCACAATTATGTGAACACGGGTGTTCCCTAAAAATTCTTAAATAAATAAATAAATGAAATATAATAAATTTCAAATATGTACATCCGAGTAAACTTCCCATTTTCAAAAACGGTCATCTTACGACACGCGGAAGTCCTGGGAGCACACGCATTTAGGGCCCTCTTGAACGGAAAAATTTCTCAAATTATTAATTATATTAGCCTACACAAATTATAAATAATTAACAAAGGTTAAATTACTGAAATTTCGCAGAAACTCCTGTGAACTTTTCGTCTATTTGGGAAATAAATGTTCCTTTTTTTGAAGGATTGTTTAATAGCAAACAAAACCGATTAAATATTTTCGGAGTGATTTATTCATCGTAAATTGCATTGCATACTTTGGGACTTAATTTAAGCATAAGCAGTTTCCCTGATCATTAGATTTCCACATTGTGATATTTTTAAAAATATATCGCACCCCTGGCAACTAAAGGGTCACAACTCAAAATTTGGCATTTTTCAGAAAACGCGACAAACACAGGCGTCGCAGTGTCAAGAAGAAAGCCATGACGGTTTTTTTCGGCTTTTTAAAATAAAAAAAACGCAATTGAATTTTTCGTACAGGTAGACAGGTGACTTATGTACAAGATTTATTGAATAAATCGAAATTAAAAAATTTTGAGTTGTGTCACTTTAGTTGACCGGGTGCGATATTTTCTTACCCAGCCACATATAATCGTAGTGCTTCGAAAAGGAGTGTAAAGGGACTCGCTTTAAAGCACCCTGACGAAGTATTTTCGGAGTGCTTCGAAATGGGAGTGCAAAAGGCCTTCTAACGGAAATCTTCGAAGCAGTGCTTTTGCAAAGGCCATTTTATAGTCGAAAGATAGTCCAATCAGACTCAGGAGGAGCATTCTAGCAATCATGAAAGATAGATTTTGAGTTCCCAAAATGTGCACGTTCTCCATGCTAGGCTCCATGCACTTCTCTACTTAAAAATTCTTCGGTTTCGGTTCGGCCACCGAATCGTCCTAAATTTTCAGTTTCGGTTTCGGTTCGGTTTTAGCTCGGAAAAGGCCGAAACCGAAACCGAAACCGAAACTTTCAAACATATTTTAGTATTTTGAAAAAGAAAAATTTTCACATTTTACTGTTATGGAGTGGCTCTGGGATAGCGTAGGAGATGCGTGCTATGCTGTTGATCCCAGGGTCCGAGGATCGATTTCCGACCCAGGCGAAACGGAGTGTAACGTTCCAAGCCTAGCACTTGTTTTTCAAAAACTCCACTGCAACATACATACATATATACTTTTATGGAAATACCAAAAGACTTGAAACAAAACTTTGTACAACTACTTAAAGTGAAAAAGCCTTAATTTTAACAATGTGAGTTCGGAGTTTTTGTTTTTTTTTTTTACACATAAAACCTACTGTTATGTTTTTTTTTTACATAGTAATGTATATGCACTCGGATTTTGAATATGTAAAAAAATAAAAATAAATGAAAAAAAAATTTAAAAAAATATTCAAAAAATATTCAAAAAAAATTTTAAAAAAATGCAAGAATTTCAAAATATTCAAAAAATAATTCAAAATAAAAATGCAAAAATTTCAAAAGCACAGTTAAATGCAAAAAAATTCAAAGTATTCAAAATCCGAGCTCTATATATTTTAAATTCATATACTAGCACACAATAAAATTCGTTTTGTTTCTCAGATTTGAAAAGTTTCGGTTTCGGTTCGGCCACCGAATCTTTAATAAAACCGAATATTCGGTTTCGGTTTGGTTTCGGTTGAAAATTTTGACTTCGGTCGGACTCTAATAAAAACCCATGTAAAAACATAAACACCTATTCGCTATAGTTCCATTAAAGAATCCATTTTGCCATATCTTGATTGGGTGTTTCTTTAACTCCAGTCCAAAAGTTGAGACCCCCCTCTTCAAATATTGCTTCGAGAAGGACAATCAGTGAAAATACTTCAAAATAAATAAATAAATATTTTCAATCCTTAAGCATTTGTGCGATTTTCCAAATATTGGAATAAAATTTTTTAAAATATTTGATAAAATATTGTGTTTGATCGCATATAAAAATTGGGTATTACACTGTTTGCATATAAATAAAATATTTGAATTTTTTGTTTGGCTTGATTCAGACAAATACATGTTTGGAGTCAAGCGTCAAAGTATTTTAGTATTGATGTTTGTCATCAAATTATTTGACAAGAATAAAGTATTTTGAATAAAATTCTTTATTATTTCATAATAATTTTCTTTTCTTTGGAGAAATTAAAAAGATACAAGTAAAGAAGTTTACATCGGCTAAGCGTTGCACACAAACCTTTTCCTCAGCCTTAAATATGTTAAAACATTACTTAACAAAAATCCTGCCCTTTCGTTGTTCAGCTACACATTATCTGTCTTCGATTTAGCTTCACAAACTCGAAATTATATTTAAGTACAAATTTTTTGCGAATGGTGGTCATGGTCAAATTTTAACCGTTAGAGGACATTTTGTCTAGCTGCAAATACTCAATTCAAAATAGTGAAATCAATTTTTTGCGAATTTCGCGAATGGTGTAAAATTTTAACCTTAAGTGACGACTTTATTTGGCGCAAAATCAGACAACCAGAAGAAGCAAAAAAATCATTTTTGTATACAGATATGAGAATAGAAAAAGATGTTTTTTTCTAATGTTAGATGATGACCATAGTTATAGTGATGTCGCTAAGCGAAAGCTTAAGTCTACATGTAGCTATACACACACCAAATTTCTTTGTTCAAATCAAGCCACCTTTCCAAATTATCTCGATTATTTTATTTTTATAATTCATTAACTGGCGTTCCATAGACATTCGCGCATTTCACATTGCTTTATCAATTTCATATTTCGGTGTCACTCCACTGTATGGAAACCTTTTTGACTCTTTTTAACTTCAGACATTTTGTAAATTCAATTTTAGGTTGAAATAAAATAATTT
This sequence comes from Chlorops oryzae, assembly GCA_020466095.1. Lineage (NCBI taxonomy): Eukaryota > Metazoa > Arthropoda > Insecta > Diptera > Chloropidae > Chlorops > Chlorops oryzae. The sequence goes on along the minus strand of CM035807.1, from coordinate 91,747,348 downwards.
GTTTTATTGGCTGTATGTTTCGTGCAGTCTACAAGAATATCCAAACAAAATAATATTCCAAATACTGAAACACTTTGCTTATAGTTCTTAAAGCGAACCCAATTTCACAGTAAAAATGTCAAATATTTGGCTTTTTGAACGATATCCAAACATAACCCAAATACGATCAAATAATATGTTTAGTCAAATAATTGCCTATACATGTTGAACTGTTTGGCACCGAAATCAAATATCAAATAAATATGTCATATCCTTAGTGTTGTGCTGTTTCAAACTAAAAACGTTTGTGTATCAGAGAAGGACATTCGACGGCCTCCCATTCGCATCTCTCGATCGCATCCGAATACCTATTTTGACAAACAAATTTATTTGATTAGAGTAGTGGCCATTAGGGAAATTTCTCTCTCGTCAAATAATTAAGAAGTCCTATAAAAATTTGCGAACCCTCTCAATTGAAATTTGATTTGGGATGTTGGTTTGATTGTTTCGATGGTTACTAAGCATCTTGGCAAATATTTGAATTCGTGTAATCATTTTAATAAGCAACAACGATTCCGCTTCAATGGCAACATTTTATTTTATTTATTTATTTATTTATTTTTTTTTTTTGTTCCTCATACCTCAATGATTTCCCGCTCAATGCACATGCGACAAGCACTTTTACAGCTGTCATGCTAACTGTCTCTGTCTGTCGTTCGCTTTGTCAGTCGGCTGACTTCCTTCATTATTTGCTCAAAGGCTGACATGTAATGAAGCGGTCGTGAAGGTAGACACTTCGCGGAGATGAATCAGTATTTACATTGCTCCGCAAATAATTCTCCCAATTTGTGGCATTCTCTCTATTAAAACATCATTTCGAGCATGTCTTGCAGGTAATTGAAAAAGTTTCGCTTTAATGTCCTGATTTCAGCAGCACATACAAACGTCTATATGTACACTGTACGTACATACATATGTATCTATAATACGCGCAATATTTTGAGCAAATAAAAAACAGAAATACAAAATTGTCTCGCACAAAAAATTAACGTTGAGCGTAAAAAAGCAGCGAACGATTGTCCTTGGGAGCCGTATGGGGTTCATGCGTTCGATTTGAAAATTTTGATAGCATAATTGCCCATTTCACACGCTCACCAAATGAGCGTGAAGCATCGAAGCACTTGGAAATGACAAGCCGAATCATACGGGTCAAATTACCCACTCAATTACGCTGGCGGGATGAGCGAGCTCGTTGAGTGGGCAGCGATTGCTATACATACATACATATGTGCATGTAGACTTCTTATTCGTTCTCCCCCATGAAAGCTGCCCATTTCGGTCGGACTGTCTGTCCGTCTATCAGTCTCAAAGTCATGGCAACACTGGCTGTAATCATAATTCATATTCATATGCTGCTAAGGGGTCGATTTAAAATACCTACAATTTCGAATTAAATCAAGCCGCTAGCTGCATGCAAAAAAAAAACACATACATACATACATAACTGCCCCACGCAACCCCGTCAGAATGAGGAAGCAACTTGAAAACGTGCGAAAACACCCTCAACATTTCGTAGATGCAAAGATTAAAAGTTTCGATGAAAATGCAACATGACACCAAGCAGGGGCGTTTGCAGGGGTAATTTCGGACTCCTTCCGAAACACGAGGAAGCACAAAGGAAAGTCAGAAGATGGTCACGGTATAAATTTTTCTGATGCCTTAAACCCCTCCCGAAATAATGTTCCCCCTACGTCGTTAAAAAAAGTATCAATATGTTAAAAATATATAAAATTTCCATAGCCATATTGAGGAAAAAATTATTCTTCAATATGGCTATGAAGAAACGGCACTATTAACGGATGACCTATGTATATTTTTAAAAGACTATAATTGACATATGATCTCTGGCAGAGGTGATGAACGGGTCTTCTGAAAATCCTGGAAGCACACACCATTTGGCCTTCCACGATTTTCTGCATGTGAAAGAAAATATATAAAAAGTAAGTGAGTATAAATAAATGAATAAATTCATTGATGATCTTGTCATTGATGTGCCTGTTTCCTATTGAGAAGCCCATTGGAATTGGTCGTCACGATGAACTCAATTGTACGAAATAAATTTAGCGAGTGGCAAGTTCATTTAACCTGATCATGGCCGGTTATCCATGTTGTTGCTCAATGCGTTCAATTTGATTAATTTGTTAACAAACCAAATGCAACAACAATCAAAACAACAATATCAACACAAGCTACAACAATATACATAACAACGCTTGCAGTGTGGCGGCAAAAAAAAAGCACATTTATTGAATGATTGCAGCGAGTCACGCATTCCTCCAAGCCAAAAGGGCCAAAAGGCCTATCCTCCACCTCTACTATCGGTCAAGGTCGCACCATATACTTTCAATTTCTGTGATTATGAAGCAAGACTATTTGTTATGAAAATGTTTTTTTTTTTTTTTTTCAAAATAAAATAAGCAACCATAGATGACCAACGCTTGTTAAAAGAAAGAACCACATATTTTTAATGTCCACTCAAAAGTATTGCTTTAAAAGTGAAGAGCTGAGGCAAAAATAACTGTTCGGTGTAGGGTGCTGCGAATACTAAATGCAAAGGAAATTAGTCTTGTAATCAACCCTTAAGATTTCACGCATGAGAGAATATTCGCAATGCACTCCGAAGATCGAGCTAAGATATTATTTTGAGAGTTAAATGAAATTCAGCAGCGAACTGAACACTTGAAAAAATTCGCGGGTAAACGAAAGGAGGGTTTCTTTGGATTTTCAGAGACTGAAATATGCTCGAAATCGATGAATAATCATTGGCTTCGGATGACTTAGAATATTTTAGAATAAATTTTTATCAATTTATACAACCGATATCAACTCCAACGATTGTCCAAACCTCCGTAGGATGTTTCTTTCACTCCGAAAAAAGATATCAGCAAAACAACTTTCATTATTTTTCATTGTTCTCTTTTGACTTCTTTGAGCGAACAATGTGTGAACAAGTGCTTTCACATGGAATAATTACATTTTTTCTAAAAATATTCAAAACTCAGCCCCACCAGGCATTCTCAATGGTCATGAAGAACTGTTTAAGAACTTCAATTTCATATAATTATGAAATAATTAAAAGCGCTTGAGAATTAAATATTCACCTTCTTCGGTCACCGAAGGCATTGAAATTTCAATTACCTTTCAAAGAATATTTACTGTTCCACGAGGTAGGTACTATTGACCAAACCGCTCTTGGGTACAATTCTCAGTTGCTTCGTGATGAAATACGATCGCACTTACCGCATGGGATTGCTGTTAAGCACAAGAAATTTCAGAAATAATTGAATTGTTTTGCGCGGCAAAAAATCATTTCGTTTTCTTCACGGATTTTAAATGTTGACAAACCTAATACGTTCGCTGTATAGGTATGGCGGGAACAAGCGACGTGTAGGGTGCAAGACCCTTTGGCGCAGAGGATAGCGCGTTGGACTTCTAATCCAAAGGTCGCGGGTTCGATCCCCGCAAGGGTTGAAGTGGAGTGAAATTTTTTTTTTTTTTTTTTAATTAATAAATTTATTTCGTTGGTTTTGATGAGTCATAGCCGACAGAAAATGATTTCATGCCAGTTTTGGTGACGTGAGAAATTTTTGATTGATCGAAATTTTTATTTGTTAAGATTTCTTTGCATATTTTATGAAGTATCGCTAATATATTTATTGATTGCGTCATAATCGGGTATGTGCTAGATTTCGATTCGAATCCAATTCGATTCGAGAAAGAGTTGTGCTTTTACTCAGCAAAATTGATTATTTTTTAGAAAATAAATGATTGTTTTATAAAGTTAAACATTGAGAGTGCGATTTTATTTATTTATTTTATAGTTTTGATTCATTGACATTTACTCTAGGTTTGGAAAGATCGTGCTGGGGGTGATAGAGGGCTCTTTTATGGACAGATGCCTTAACTATGTCCGCTTTCGTTTATTGAAATTAACGACTAAAATTATTGATTATTGAAATTTTCGATTGTTTGAAGTATCGATTATTTAAATGGACGATTATTGAAATCGTCCATTATTAAATTAATCGATCGCTGAAATTATCGATTATTGAAATCGATTGTTGAAATAATCTACTGTTAAAATTATCAATTTCTGAAAGTATAGATTGTCGAAATTGTGATATACAGTGGAATCTGGATATACTTAGTGAATTAATTTTTGCACGTCCTCTTTGATTGAGATTGTATCCAGATTGTTCGTCTTAGCGAGATTGAATGTTTTGTTCATTATTTACAGGCCCGTAGAGAGATATTTGGGGCCCGGGGAATTTTTTGCCCGGGGTCCCCTCACAAAAATGTGCGGCCAAAAAAAAAGAAGTCCCATGCCAATTGTGGGCCCTAACAGAAAAATCACCTTTCAAACTATGCAAAAAGAATATCTAAAAAAAATTTTTGCATGCCATAAAAGGTCAAAAAAGCTCAAAAAATCGAAGAAAAATTAAAAAAATTCTAATTTTTTACAATTGGGCTGCTCGTACCATAAAAACTACAAGCTCTATCTTCATGAAAAATGTGTCATTTGATAGACCATGATATTAGCTTTGATACGATACCAACCATGATTAGTTAAAAAAGCAGTAATATATGGTATACAGGGTGTTCCATACTCAATGGATCAAAAAAAAGGAGGTGATAGGGGGAACCCATACAAGCAAAAAAATGTATGGAAAGGGGGGTCCATTTTGCACTCGTAAGGAGCTGGAGGAGCGGAAAGAATTCGACTAAATTGGTGAGCATACTTTTAGGCGGATATGTAAAACTTAAACACTATTCAGAAATTTTTAAATTTCTTAGATTTTTCTTTTTCTCATGCTGCCTAAAAGTGTGCTCAATAAATTTGATTAAAATAACATTTCTGGGAGTCAAAAATACAAAATAATTATTTTCAAACCTTAGTTTTGCATTGATTGTGAAACATTTTTTTAGCAACCATGGTATCAAATTGAAGAGAAACACTTAAAGTTTTCGAAAAGAGAAAAAAAAGAGGCCCCATCGTATTTCTTTTGAATTAAATCACTTTAAAAGCCAAAATTACACTATTTTAGGCTTAGATGGTAGTACAAGAGAAAACGGAGTTGAATTATTTAAAATCGTAATATGCAGTGTTAACGGAAAGCCGTCAAGCTTTTCATATCATATGTGATTTTGAATTTACGGCCTGTAAGTGAGGAGCACCAGTGAAAAAACCAAAATATTGTTTTTTGCATGTAACTCTTTAGGGGTGCATTTGGGACCCCCCCTGCCATACGATTTTTGGTCCGTCTGGGCCACCCCTATCACCCCCTTTTTTTTGTTCCATTGAGTATGGAACACCCTGTATATTATTTCTTAAAAGCCAAACAGCTGAAGACCTCACACAAAATTGATGGTAACTTCAAAACTACACCTAGGAAAAAATTTAAAAAAATATTTTTGATATTACCAATACATACCACCTTTATCCGTAATAATGAACGAAATCGCGGCACCAAACGAAAATATTCAATTTGTTGGCCTGTGCTATCGATACTACCGATAGTTCTCCAGCTTAATGATGTAATCTGTTAGGGTATTAAGCCCGTTTATTAAGTATACTATTTTGATGTGACTAGTAAAATGGCTAGTCACCAAAGACTGGCGTAATGACAGGTCATTTATTTTGGTGGCGACCTACTGACTACAGGGTTACTAGATTTTTTGATATCGTATTGTTTAATCGACGTACCTATGTAAGTAAGACCTATTCTATAATAAAAATGTTATTAAAATTAAATAACTGTTTGATTTAAAATTGAAATCGATTATCGGGATTTTCGATTATACCGAATTCCCCATGTTTTAATTTAATTTCTATAATCGGGATTCTACTGTAGTTTAGATTAATCGTGGTGAAGCGAATGCAATCGAGTAAAAATGGGATCAATTTTTTTTTTTTTGGCCGCTGAATTCATTAATTTAATTGAAAAGGCGTAAAGAACTTGAGACAAACCATCTGCCTCCTAGACATGCGCGACAGACTTTCCGCCGTAGAAAAAAAAATCCTTTGAAACAAACAAAAAAAAAAAAATAAAGAAAAAAACGACCTTAGACGAGCCTCTTTATTTCCAAAATGCAATTGGATTTTCTCGCTTGCTCGATAGACACGGCACGCGCTCATTACTTAAACCGAATCACCGAAATTGCACATGTACCCGACTAATTGCTACATATGCAATCTCGTCAACGTCTTATCGTCGTCGTCGTCGTCGTCTCAGCGTTACGCCTCCATGTCTTCGAGTTGCTCAGATTCGCTTGACATGTGCTTTGCATGAAAAGCAATAGAGCAACTAGGGCCAACTGCTCCCTTCGAGTGCCTTATTGTGTGCCGAAAAGATCAGCCTCTCGAAAGCGAAGAGCGAATTTTGTGCGCTGTATGCGCTGATCCTTCCGGTCGTGGCGGTGGTGGTGGCTGCGACAACAATAGCTGCTCGCACGACAACAGGAAGCAATGTGCGTATCACAATTACAGACTCCAAGGAGCGTTTCTATTCTGTTGTTGAACTGACTTGAACGGCGAGTTACTCCTCCTTAAAAGAAAACTTCTGCCCAGGAATATGAGCAAAATTCAACAGCTGCCGCCGACGTCTAAAACTCTCTTTGGACAAAGTTCTCGGCGCTCATACAATGAACAACGTTAAACCGGTTATCGTGGACTGGCTAAGGGAACGTGGCAAAGGGATTCGAGCGATCTTCGAGGCTTTGCACATTTTTCAGGGCGTTGAAGTGATTCGATCCGTCGAGTGGTCGTGCCGAATGCTTTCCTTTAATATCTAACATTTAAATTTCATTTCGATTTCGATTTCGGAGCTCACTCCAAGACCGTCTCCGTCTCTGATTCCGACTTCGGTCCCGCTTTCAGTTTCGTTTTCGAATCACTACCGGAAATGTTACTTCTATTATTTTGATCAACGGTCGTTGACATACACCGACGCCGACGTCGTATGTGGATCCTTGAATGAGACTCAAACGCAAACAATGCCGACTGACAAATTCTCTGCTTTGCTCATTACGCGTTGCGACATGACTTCGCTCTGGCTTTGGCTTTGGCTGTGGCTGTGGCATTGGCATTGGAATGGCGCGTGTTCAATTTCCGGCCTGTTATAATTGTGCGGTAATCAAATACTCACTGCTGTCCTTCACCGTTCATTCTTATATTCCTGCCATTCAATTCAGCTCGATTCCTTTGTTTGCATACAGCGAAAGCGAAATTTCATGCGCTTTTTTCGATGTCTTTCCATCGCGCTGTCGTCCTTTTTTCCATGCTCGTTTTATTTTTCCTCAATTTAAATGACGTCCGCATATGTCGAATGCCTTGCGCTCGTTATCCTGAATTGAGTACTCTGTTTTATGTTGTAAATATTTTTTCCTTGACGATTATATTTTGGACAGATTTTTATTTATTCTTTTTGTTTTTTATTTTTTTTTAAATTTTTCTGGGAGTACCGGTCATTAAACGAGGTCTCGTGCCAAAAGCTGTCTAGCAATTAACTTCAATATTCCTTGCTCAATATACTCGAACAATCGACTTATGTGGAAGGTTTCTTACGCTGAATTTACAGTACCTCACAAATACTCCGATGTTGTTGGTGTACTACAGAGTACAGTATTTATCCACGATTATTCTCCGTGGCTACGTACGTATTTTTAGCAATCCGAAGAGCTTGTGGTCAGAATCATACGCAGGGTAATTGATGTGCTTAAAATGTGGAATTTTTCAATAAGATGACAAATTAAAAAGACATTAGGAAAGCTTCCCAACCTCATATTTGGGAGAGGTCCCATCGGCTTTCCTTATTTTTTTTTGTTTTCATAAAATGTTAGTTTTAAACTTTATCCTGTAAGTTATTTACTATGTTATGAAAAAAAAAAAAAATACGCACGGTCCCTTGGGATTGCTGATCGAATTTATACGCTTGACTACGTCGTAATAGAGCAAATCATTGCTGTTGTAGTTAAATTAACTACGTTTTTGTTATTTTACTACGATTTTTAGCTCAGTTACCGGTCATTAAACAGTCTTGCAAGCTGTAGCAATTAACTCAATCTTGCTCAATATACTCGAACAATCACTATGGAAGTTTCTTACGCTGAATCAGTCTACAACCCGAGTTTTGGGTATAGCAGAGTACAGTTTTCCAGTTTTATTTTTCATCATTTTTAACAAAACATTATATAGAATTCATACCAGTTTGTCGGCCTTTGTGCCGCAGTTGGCTGAGATGACAATAAGGAAGCGAGAGGCCCTGTGTTCGACTCCAAGCTGAGGTCTTGGATGTATATGTCGTTTTTTTCAGTATCCGATTTTCTTTATTTTCCCATTACACTTGGTATCACAACGGGCCCATTTGGTATCTAAGTGTGTCACCCTTCGTGGCAGCCACACTAACCTAACCTAACCATAACGGCTTGGGAGATATGGTCCAGAAATATGTGAAATTTTTGTACATTTTAGGGATTTTTGCTCTTTTCATCTACTAGGAGGAATTTTTGTGGGTCAGTTATTACTACAGTTCTTTTCTCCAAGTCTGGGGGTTGAACTTTGTTATAGACAGGAAAGTAAAATGTTAAATGGTATACGGGATATAGCCCTAAGTAAGAGACAAAAACTGCGCATTTTAATTATCGGCCACACTTTTTGAGGTCGATCTAAAATTTCTCTGTGGCGAATCCGGCATAACCAAATATGTATAGGGAGTCAAAATTTTGTTTAAATTCGATGGCAAAAAAGGTGTCACAGTGCCAGCAATATTTCGTTTGTTTACTAGTGTCATATAATATTCCTACATCCATTCTCAATTATGTATATCGCCGGCTTAATGTGTAAACCTGCTGACTAACAATTTCAAAACTCTACAGAGTAAACAAAAAAAATTTTTTGAAGACTTAAAGCTTAGAAAGGAAACCCAAAATTTGGATGAATTATTTTCTTCCTGTATGAAATCTCTTCTAAACTCGATTCTGTGGACTATACAAAAGCTACGTTGTAATCACTTGTTGGTGTTAGCTGTGAACTTTGGCCACAGTTGGACCTAGCAGTTTTACTCATCACCGATTTCTCCGTAGTTACAATTCGAAAATAAAAAAAATTTTGTTGCCTGACGATGCAATATGCTTTTTTCTTTCGACTGACATCGAAAAGTCAGAATCGGTTAAAAACGGACTTAGCAGGTTTACACTTTAAGCCGACGATATAGGTATGGGATATAGGTCTTCATAGATGAGTTCTATATTTTTTTAAATATTTTTTTAGTATTTACCTGTAGGTTATTAATTCATTTTTATCTATGGAGATATATTGGTCATCGACTGTGTATCCCAGGATACAATGTGAGGTACGAGCATACGTTTTTGTGATTCAAAGAGTTTCCTGAACTTCGAAAAGCAAAAATCCTGGCAGCAACATTAAGTTCCCCAATCCTCTAGTGGGAGTCAAATCCACTCGTGAATGTTGAATGCTCAAACCACACGATTGATGACACGAATGAAGGCATTTTCTGTAAATGTAAACAAACAAGAAATAAATGCCAAGTAGACAGTGTGACCGGAAATGAGAAAAAAGCTAATAAATCATAAAACGGAAATAAAGCAAACACAACGAGGATATTTTTCGCACCCGCACTCACTCAAACACTCTCGCTCTACACTCTCTCTCTCCCTCTCTGTCTCTCTCTCTCTCTCTCTCTCTCTCTCTCTCTCTCTTCTCTACAATGCCTGCGAGTGTGAACGACATGGGTCATGGGTGAAGATAGAAGAAACGCCCATGAAAACATGAGGAATATGTATTTGTTTGTAATGAAGTCATAAGGACTGGCAGGTTAGCCCGCCTTTCTTCCGCCCGTATGATGTCCAATAAGGTCGCGTGTTCGAAGCGCCGTTCAATTTGTCACAATTAATTGTGCAGCCGGAGTCGAATCGAAGCCCATGCCCGAGCCGAGTCCGAGTCCGAAGCCATAGACATAATCATAATAGTTACTGTCGCTGGTACAAATGAGGAAAACACGGTGTCGAAGATGGCAAGTGGCGATTTATGTAGCTTTTTTCTACCGGAACTACGGTGGGGTGAGACACAGTCGGAGGAAGTTGTTATAATGGGTAATACGTTTATCTTTAGGAAAGAGAGGGTTGCATCAGGTCCGGCACGTGAAAACGTTTATTTGCAAAGCCTGAGAAGTTCTTTTTTTATGTGAATAGTTTCTATAAGAGCCAAAGTGGCTCAATTAGACGTGTGGCTTGTTCTGATTACGGTAATAAACTGCTTTTCTCTGTTTTTTTTTTTTTTCATGTAAATATTTTTTGTGGAAAATGGTTGCACGCTTCGGCGTTTGACTTGCTTACAACCTACAAACAATGGGTGTGCAGGAAGCCTTTCGAAGGCTTCATGGCATTGTGTGAGACCTTTTCACATACCTATCGAAAACTGATGAAAATTTTTAAAAATGATGTAAAATCGGACCGGGGGTGATTTGAATTTCTTTTGCAATAGTCATTGCAGCTGTTGAAGTCCTTGTAAATCGAACTTAAGCATTTAATATATGTATAAGTTGTTGATCACCTAGGTGATTCCAGCAAAAGCAGTCATTCGAAAATATTATTGTTTTGAAAATGATAAGTACATGGAGGGTCCTATACACTGTTGTCAAATTTTTAGAGGAATATTCGTCTGAATGCCTCAAAACATGTCAAAAATTCTCTTAAATTTAAATTTCAAATCTTTCGAAAACAAAAACTTGATCCCATAAAATCCCATAAAGTTTTTCCCGACCACTTTTCTGCCCTGAAACTCCACTAAAGATCGAAAATGTCTTTTAATTTAGAGGAGATTCCTCTAAACTGGCAACAGTGTTCCTATATAAATAGGGATTTATTGAAATACCCCAATCGAACACGTTTAAACCCCTACTCATTAACGTAATCCGTTTTCGAAAGCTTATAAAAAAAACATTTTTGAATGCCTACACTTTTTGGATCCCACAAAACCAGCCGTGTTGAAAGGATAGAGAGAGAGAGAGAGAGAGAGAGAGAGAGAGAGAGAGAGAGAGAGAGAGAGAGAGAGATCGAAGAGGATTTTCCTATGGTCCTAGCGTCCAGAAGTGGTCTCAAATTTAGACTGTACTTCTTGTCAAATGCAGTGAAGCCGCATTCTTGTAGTCACAGTTTAACTCTGGGGCAACTGGGCCCAGGGTACGGAAGATGGCCCGACACAGTTACTGATTTAAGGGCCGGCAAGCCAAGAGCGGCACTGTGAGGACCGAAAATAGCTATGCGAAAACAGTACCCCGTTAATTCCATCATAGGGGCGGCAAATATTGTTTTTGCGCAGAGCAGCAAAATAGCCAGATCGGACCCTGGCCTAACATACCCCTAGGTAAGAGAGTTTAGAACCTTTTATTTTCTTTTTGGTCAACCTTTTGTATCCTCGGGGAAGGAGAAATCACCGGGCTGGGGCCGTCTCGAGTAGTCCTGCTCGAAACACACTCCCGACTGTGAGCATGGGACTTGGGTGGCATTTCCTTATCATCAACAATCTTTAATATATTTTAATGCCGCAATAATTGCTGGTTAAGCAATCTCATCGCCATCGCAGGTGTTAGCGCTCCAGAGACAAAGGTCGAGACCGCACAAACCACAAACCGAAAACCGAAAATGAAGCTGTAAATCGCTCATTAGGGACGAATTTTCATCTTTGCGAAGTGTGATTTTTTTTACCAAAGAATTTTCCAAATTACATAATTTGCAAGTTGAAGGGACGACCGCAAAATCAAAAATCTCAGCAAACAAAAAAAAAAAAAAAATGGGAATATGAATCGGAATTCACACACACACACACACACAAAATTCAATGAAAATTAACGAGAAAGAAGAAGAAAATTCGCACAGATTTGTGAAATCTTCACAGAAGCCGAAAACAAAAACGCGGAACGATTATTTACTTAGCAATTTTCCAATTATTATTATTTTCCAACACACTACACCACACCGTGCAGCTGAATTGCCTGCTCTGCCCTCACATTCGGGGTGCCCTTCGATGCGTTCTTCCAATCGTCCGTTCAGGGAGATTTTCAGCAGTTTTCAAAGTGAATAATTGCTTATATCTCTCTAATAGCAGTTATTGTTGCCGTTTGTTGTTGTTGTTGTTGTTGCTTCTGCTGCTGTTGTCTTCTTTTGTTGTTATTATTTGTTGTTATTGTTATTGTTATTGACCAAAAACATTCATAATCCGCTTGAGTGCCCTAATGAACGAGAAACATGGATGGGTTTGTCAAAACACTCACTCAATTCCATGTTGAGACGATCTCTCAAAGAAGACCGACAAATTAGACAAAGAAAGAGATCGCAAGGGAAGGAGAAAAGAGAAGGATATATTCCAATATGACTGTTTAAAAGTTTTCCATTTGATTTGATTGACATCACAGGCCTACAATTTTGGTCTAACCAACTTTTTTAGGCCCTCCCTTTAAAATGGGATATTTCGAAGAAAAAATTTTTTTTAATTGGAAATGAAAACTAAGCCAGGTTAGATCATTTTAATTAAGCTAATGCTGGAATAACACGCGAGATGAAGGCGAGATTTTTTTTTATATACTGAGCGAACTTTGTTTAATTTATTTATTTTTCTTTTTTGTCACAGCGAGGAGCTCAAAAATCCTTTCGGACCACCTTTCTGGGTGTGTGGTGATTTCACTAAAAAACGTGCCCCTCTTTTCTCAACGGGACTCCTAACCTGAAAATACTTGGGACAGAACTTCGGGTAGGGCCCATATCTCGTCAATAGCTAACGCTTCCCTCATTAACCCGCGGCCGGGTCTTGCTTTCATGCATTTATTTGTCAGTCTGTATGATTCGACTGAGGCAGTCGGCTAGCACCGCGACTCGGGAAAGGCGGGTCCGTCAAGCCCGTGACCCGTGCCATGGGGTCTCCCTGCCTTCTTCGTTAGTTCCTAAAATATGGTAGTACATAATTTCAAAAATGACATTTTATAGTAAATTGACTTATGCTGCGGTTCCACGTATTGAAAATCGAACCTTCAGGAGGGGCTGTCCATTAATAACGTAAGGGAGATTTTTACCATTTTCACCACCCACCCAGTAGCATATTCAAGCAAATCAGCCTAAGCGAGCATCCAAGCAGCAAAATAGAGCGATTCCCTGCATCGATTATATTTTGGTTGAAAATACTTCTATTTTACTATTTATTTATGACTAAAATTAAAAACCTTTCAATCAAACCACATATCTATTTACGATATTTCAATAATTTTTTCGATATTCCTAATCATTTTTGTCGAAAATAGTAAACAAGTTTGACTTAAAATACTTACTTTGAATCAAATTGGTAATTTTTCAAGGCAAACAGACCCATTTTTTGACTAAAATTCGACTTTAAAGTCCGTTTGACTTATGGCGAAATAGGTCAAAAGTTGACTTATTTTGTTGCATGCTTCGACTTCAAAGTCGAGCGGACTTGATTTTTGGTTAAGTCGGTTTGATAAAGTCGAATAGGTCAAAATAGTCGATCCTGTTTTTGATGGCAATAGAATTTCTTCGCATTTTGTTTAAGAAAAAATTTTAAAAATCATTAATTTCACATGATAAACCTAATTGGAAGAATGAAGTAAGGGTTCAAAAAATCAAAGCGACGATGTCCTTGGCTTATCAGCGCAGAAATAATTCTTTAATAAGTCCATTTATTATTCATCTTATGTTCTGACTGAGGCAGTCGAGCAAGAAATCTCGTTCATGCTTCGGTAATACAATGACTAGTAAGTTTCTTATCGTAACTCTCTGTGACCCGTCCATGGGGTTTCCCTTTTAGTCTCTTCTTCTACTTAGTTCATTAAAAATTGGTATTACGATAACTTTCAAAAATGAACGATTTTGATTGAGTCGAAATTGACTTATGCTGATTCCATCGTATTGAAAATCAACACTTAGGAGGGCTGCCTTGAATCGACGTAAGGGAGTATTTAGTTAGCCAATAATTTCACCTACCCAACCCACGTAAGATATTAACATAAATCGACTCTGTTGTATTGGGCATAAGATTTTTCGAACCCCTCTCTCCCACGTTTTATGCTTACGTATCTAATTAATGGACGGCCCTTTAGAGCTAATGAAAAGTTACTAAGAAGTGGTTCCATTAAGCGATTAGCTAACCAGCTAATGATGCTTATTGAACTCTAGAAATCGAGATTTGACAGCTTTCAAAGCCAAGATAATCAAAATGCGAAGAGAATAACTGATAGAGCTGGTCACCGTAGCCTCATTCGATTATGGACTGTTTGCTGAATGAATATTAACAGTTATGGACGATTATGGACTGAATACTGACAGTTGGCAAAAGCAAAATGCTCATATTTCGACAGGAACTTTTAAAAGTTCTTGGCGGAATCCATTTCTTTTGAAAATCAGCTGATGCAACCATGCTCATTAAGCGTAATTAAAAGTTATTAGGGATATTCACAAGGAAGGTGGAATTGTGCTGGAAAATGTCGACCTCAGAATATTTTCGATTTAAATTCCTCGCGCACTGGGGAAAAACACCCTTGTGAATACCCCTAATATGTCATAAGTGGAACCGTAGCATTAGCAAACATTGTCTTTGTTAATCAATTTTCAATTCTACCGATTTGTTTTTCGTTTAGCTTCCAACTAAGCGAACTTTTGTTACTTGCATAGAGCACAAAAATCCCTTAAAATTATATAAGTATTTTGATTATATTATGTACGTCAATTGTCAAACTTAGATCGATAAACTTTCGCCGCTGTAACTTAGTTGAGGGTGAACTGTAATCTTTCCCAATTAAAAGGAATAAAATAAGAGCATTTTGTGACTCCCTAAGTAGCTGGTGACAACAAGATTTCCGAATAGTGTATTGTTCCAAAAGAGTCGATTTTAATTTACGGGCTTTATGAATTCCGTTTCGAAAGCAATTAACACGATAAAATTGAAATATAAATGGAATAAATTTGTCATAGGTATCCATCTATGAAAATAAGTATGTATGTATATCCCCTTCCATACCTTCATATATGAAATCAGCGCATATGAGAGTCCACACCCAGAAATGTGTTGCTGGATCAACACATAACAAAAGCCAAGACGAAAGCCAATTATACGGCGAAATCACATACGAAAAATAATCGATGCCTTCATGTGCAAAATATTGCGATTTGCGAATGAATAAATGCACGGAAATCGAGCGAAAACGCAAAAAAAGGAAAATTTGCCAAAAGCAAAAGGGAGAAAATTCTGCTCTAGACACGAAGCTTAAAGACACCTGAATGAGAACGAGTCGTCCGTCGTGCGTCGTTCGTCGTTCGCGTTCGTGGCAAAAGCTGATTTCAGAGTAATTACAATCCACGCTCATTCATCGCACCGTGAAAAAGTGAGGTCGCCCCACTTAAGGCATTCAAATGATGCGGCCAGAAGGCGGGCAGTGCGAGGAGTCTTCTGTTGGTGTGTTCTTTTTGTTCGAGAGCACTTTAGAGACACCAACAACAGCATGACACGCCCGTGCAAGCAACCCAAAAATCTGTACAAAGTCTCCTTACAATGACAGCAACACGTTCGCACATCATTCACCGCTTCATCACTTCATCACTTAGCACCATCACCATCAGCATCGGCATCGTCTCCCACCATCGAAGGACACAGTCGGATGGATGCTGGTACCACACCGCAAACTCCCCTTGAATGTCAGCACAAAAAAAAAAAAAAATAAAAAAAAAAGAGAACAGGGGGAGATGAAAAGCAGCACACAACAAAACCCACAGTTACACCCACTTTATGTTGATGTCGGAACTCTTTCCTTGGTGCCTTCTCTTGGTGAATTTGTGCTGAGTGCTGGGAACAAGAAATCACGGCGTAAACAATAATTCGGAAGCAATAGAAACGTCATAAACAAACCGATTAAATGCGACAACAACAAGAATAACCGCAAGGAACATCACCAACAACAACGACAACACCAACAAAAGAAACAACAAGAACAGCAAGGACAACATTTGAAAGAACAAGAACAACACCAACAACGACGGCAACGATGAGCATGATGAAAAGAAAACTTTTCGGGTGACTAAGGGTAAAATTGGGAAGCTTAGCACTATCATCGAAAATGTTGCTGTCACCCTTTCCAAGGGTTGCGACAGGATTCGTTGTAATTACTTTTCGTACTTTCAATGGGATTAAAATGAGCGGTATATGAAGAGGTACATAACATACATACATAGGTCCGCCTTGGTGTCGTGGGTGTGGATCAAATTGATTTCCCAAATTTTTGTTTTTTTTTTTTTAAGTGACATAATGATAGGGTTCCGAACGACCGCGAGACCAAACCCATTTGGATATTGAACTGCAAGTGACAGATTTTATTTTATTTTAGTTTTTTCTATTCCTTTTTTGAGCACTTTTGACAGTTGCTGTCATAATTATGGTCATTACCATTGCACATGCGACCAGCTACTTAACGTCCTCGCCACTCCCACTGTGGCAGTCGAAAGCGTTTAGAGTTCTTTAAGCAAATTCGAAAGGATTACATTTCGCGTGATTGTCGCAGGCTATCAACACACGCGTCACATTCTGTCACATTTGTGACGAACGTATGCTGGGAATTAAATTACGTAAGAAAAAAAAATTGAATTAAAAATTTATGAAAATTATGCTAATGCGACTTAAGCTGATTATCGTTGATTCGCTGAAGTGTTTTGCGGAAGTCTCTCAACCTGGTTTCGGTATGTTTTTCACATATGGACGATAGAAATATCATTTGTGACTGACGCAACGCATTCACGGTGAACTTTTTTACAACTCAGCGGAAGCATATGTTCCCAGGAAGAAACACATTTAGAGCCTACGAGTCAAAAGGTTCGATTGCGGCGATTTTATTCGAAGTGGCTAACAATTTTAAGGTTCCACGACAAAAAAAAATTCCCAAAATTAAATGAGGCATACGAGTTGTATTTTTTTTCGGGTTCAAGGTCAATGAAGTGGGCCAAAATAGTCGAGCAAACAGGCAGATGATGTATTTGATTAAACTCAAGGGAATCAATCAGACTATTTCCAAGGATTCATTGGCATTTACTTTGGAATGATGGCCACTGGCTGCTGTCTGAGGCGGCAAAATGACAACTGCCTAAGGCGACAAATTGTCTTAATCCGCCCTTGGTATTAAAATCACTTTGCTCCTCAGCTGCAATGGATTTTCTGTTTTTTTTTTTTCGGAAATTCATCGCTAAGTAATTGAAAAAAGGACCTTCTCTAAACATCACTCATGCAAAGCATCTAAAAATTAAAGCAAAATTCAAACTAAGAAAATCCTTAAACCGTCAAAGGCAAAGGGCACAAATTAGTTCAACTTGCATAATCTGTTGTAAACAGCAACGATTACGGCTGAGCCAATCCAGCAACTCTCATTCTCTCTCTCTCTCTCTCTCTCTCTCTCTCTCTCTCTCTCTCTCTCTCTCTCTCTCTTTATTCTCGCTCTCTATTGCCTCGGAAGTCCAAGGGCTTTCGAATTCTGAAAATCTGCGACTAAAACACACCGACAATCCGCGTAGGTGACAATACTGGCCAATGTGACGATGATGTCGTTTTAAAAAGGACAATGGGAACTCTCGAAGGGAAATTCAGCAGCTGTCGTGTACAGGCAGATCAATCGACGGACGACTGAATAGCCGAGTGAATGTATGAATGACCACGAAGCTCGGACACAGGATTATGTAATACAATGAGACAATTATGCGATTCCAGTTAACGGGACGAGGTCTCGATGTGTGTCACAAGGTGGAAAATGCTTTAAACACCCCAGCGGGATGGCTTTCAGATATGACAAAAATTTAATGTCATACAAAGTGAATTTAGTAGCGAAATGCTTTCCCTTTTTCATCTGTGACTTTGAAAGGATGTGGTCATGTGTGATAATGCTAGGAATTTGATGATAAGATTATAACATTAATACCTTTAAGTATTTGATCACATGCAAAATGAACCTGGTTCCGAAATTAATTCTCGTTTTTCATCAATGACAGTGAGATGACTTTATCATCTGTGATAATACTAGGAAATTGATGATAAGATTTTAAGAAAATGCTCTGAATTTTATTGCTGTCGTTGAAGTTGTCAGTGACGTATTTTCTACTAGGACCTCAGCAAATATATACCTATGTTAAAGGATATATGTAAGGATAAAATAAAAAGGAATATTATAAAGCGTAGGTGGACACGAGGTCAATTTTTGAATGGACGGTTAGCCAGGTATCCAGCCATCATTCTCATGGAGCTGATTGCTATCCGATTTGCAAATGAAACAATTGCCTTATTCGGCCAAATCACAATTGCCATAATCCTGTAAATCGCCAAATCGGGTCATCTCACTGGCTATGTGCGTGTGTGTGTGTATTTGTATGTGTGTGCGTGCGTTGTATTGGTTACATTCATTGAAGAGTAAACAACACGATTTCCGCTCAATGCTTTCAACTTTCTTCGATAGCCTTGAAGCGCTTCTCGTTCTTTTTGTCCTGGCCGACTGACTGTTTCGCCATTGTTCGTTTTTGCGTGGGTTTGAAATAATATTTTGCCAAATTGTTTTGTCTCTTGTCGAAAAATGAACGATTTAAAGAATTACATCGACTTGAGGCACATCCATACATGGATTAAGGGATGTTGTGCCTGGACTAATTCAAAGGATGAAGGATGCACTCGTCCTGACACTCAGCGCACGGTTCGAACGTTTAAGCGGCTAATGTTCTAGTTCAATCGGATTTCTCTCTATCTCTCTCTCCCCCCCTCTATCTCATCGGTATCTCCGCACGTTGGTCAAAGGAATCAAAAAACGAAAAAGGAGAAAAAATAAGATGGGAAGAAAAGACTTTGCGAAATTTCGTTTTCACATACGCGCGAAATTAGGCGAATGTTCGCCTTTGTCTGCAACATTTTTCTTCATCCGTACAATCCGAAAATCTTTTGCCGTTGTCCCGCCATCGGTGCGATCCCATTGTCCTTGCCTATTTAGTGCGCTTAAATAGATTAGCCGCCTCGCAATTTACTTTTGTCCTATCTCCGCCTCTGATCTTCATCGTCGTTTCCATTCAATCGTTGCGCTTCGAAATCAACTCGAGTTTCTTTCGTCGAGGCCGTTTCGTGTCACTTTCCTCCTTCCGTTTCGGTGCCGGTGTCCGTGTCCGGCAAGCAGATACCCGAAATCCGTCTTTCCGCCCGATAGGCCCGCCTGAATAATCCTGAGTAAATTAGTTCATTAAGAGGTTAATTCTCTTTAACACCCGCAAATTAGTCACTGCAGCATAGAAATGGGAAATCGTCTCGCAAGGATAACGCTCGAGGATAAAGTTCTCACGACGGAAATTGCCTTTCGGCAATTTTCGGCGGAAAAAATCGAACTCAGTTGATAACGACCAAAATTGGAGAGAGTTTTTTTTTCATCCAAATTTATATCGCAATGAGGTGCCTTTGAAGGCAGAGACCGAAATTAAAAGGATTCCAATAAAAGTTAAAGTTCCGGAATTTTGTGAGCCAAAAAATAAAGTAGTTCTCACCTAGGTACATTTACCTTAAAATTACTCGAAGAGATGGTGGAGGGAAATAAATTTTGGAGGCAGAAATAATGACTTCCTGCGATAGAATGATCTCCCATCGTTATGAAAACCATTTTCCAGTTGCATATAATAAAAGTTAAATCGGGAGAGCTTTGAAGCCGCACAAAGTGATCATCTTCTTCTTATCTTCCATTTCTCCCAATTGGGGCATAGGTCCGAAACGATACTGTAAAATCTCGCTCTGTTAGGGACTCCTCGACATATATCGTTTCATGTGGAGTGTGCTTCTCCTAGCTCTTTTTCTAATTTCCTTTTCCAGGTCATTGCCGGTGCATCCGGCCGCCTACTTCCTTGCGGATCCATGGTTAGTACTTGTCGAGGAATAAATGGAAAATTTGTGGTTATTTTGTCGAGTGCCTTTGTGATTCATAGCATTTATAGGGGGGATTTTGGGCGCTGCCTATGCCCCTTGACCCAAAATTTCAAAATAGCTTAATTACTAGAGTTGTAAAATATCGTTACTATTAGCTAAAAAGTAACGACTACTGTAGGCAGTAATCAATAACGTCTCGTTACTGATGGAAGTATGTATCTCGTTACTAGTACTTTTTTTGAACAAATTCCAGCTGATGGTTTCCGGAGTAATTAAGTACCACAAATAACCATATATGTCACTCTCATAGATGTTGCGCGGAATGTTTCGCGCCAGTTACTCGGCAGGCAAAAAAAGAGCGAGAGAGAAATACTTTTGGTGAGTACCTAATTGAAAAATGCTCATTTTGTAGGGTATCCAAGACCGTGGTGGGTACCCAAGACCGTGTTGAAAAGAGCCAAAATGGAAACGGCACCTGACTGACATATATAGTTATATATGATAAGTACTAAAATAATGGGTCCGCAAAACAGTATGGTAGTAGAGTGAGTTGAGTTGAGTTGATATTTGATTACTAACTACTGAATGAAGAGTCAAAGAGCATGACGGAGTTTTGATTACTTTATCAACCTTGAGTTCATATAGAACTATCACAAACCATGTTTTGGTGAAAAAGTTTAACTTTGGTGAATCACACCATAGCTCTCACTATAGTTTGGTAAATCACGTAATAGAAGTGTGGTGTACCACGTAATAGCTTTTTGCCGAAGTTGCAGCTATAGTTCTATATACTTACTTGAGTTATTCAATGAATGAATAAACAATATTTAGAAAAATAGAACGAGTACTTAGTAACGAGTAATTAGTAACGATTACTTCACCAAAAATATTGAATACACCCGAGTAGTGTAAATTTTTGCATTTTTACAGCTCTATTAATTACGTTTCTTTAAGACTGAACTATGAAAATATCTTTTAAAAAATCTATGCTTCATTCAAATATTTTCCTTCCCACGGTGCGTATGAGGAATATTTATTTCAATTTCCTTTTTGAATATGACATTCAACGAATTTTGAAGGATAAAAGAGTGAAAATGAATAGAAAAAAAAATTAATATTTTACATAAAAATGATTTAGATCGTCGTTTTTTTTTTCTTCTTATACCGAGAATCCGGTTTTCCTGAGAAAATGTTCGCTATTTAAATTAGAGGTGAGGGAAATGCCATTGAAAGTCCCGAAACGGAAATACCTAAATGGAATCACCTAAATGGAAATTTGATGGATATCGGAAAAGCCATATCGGTATGGAAAACGAAAACGTCAAACGAACAAAGGAAAATCAATTTCTATATTCACAACAAATCCAAATCCACATCGCGACACTCATCATGCTAATGATCTCCGTTATCAATAACTTCAATCTATCGTCTCAGCGACGGGTACATATTTCAAATGGGAGGGCAGTCCTTTTCTCTTCCATCTAGTTACCTCGCTTAGGTGCTTTGCAGCTCCCTTTTTTTATTTATTTAATTTTTATTTTTTTTTTAATTTTTTTGTTTAGCTTTTGTTTTCGTAAAATGCACATTTCTTCGTCCACGTTCATGGCCCTTTTTGATGTCGCAGTCGACTCAAAATGTCAGATATCAGCGCTTTTATCAGCGTCAGCGTCACCGTCAACGTCATCATCGCCATTATCGCCATCATGAATACGAAGCATGTTTGCGCTCGAAGAATACCTTCAAAAACAAATCGCATTGCATGCTCCCAGTCAACACAACTCTTTAAATTGCTCATGCTCTTTCTGCTGCTCTATAGAGCTAAAGCGCACCCGAATGACGGACGGCAAATGGAATAACTGTCGGAGCAATTGAACGAGCAGACAGACGAACCGACCGACTTTCCACTGCCGCCACTGCCTTTCATGTCATTTTAGGGTTTCATAGAAAATTCAAAACTCTTCAGCACTGCCAACAAAAATAAACGTGCATTTTGCCATAGAGTGAAGGAAAGGACTCCTCTTTGCTATGTCAACAAGAAGAACAAAGAACAAAAAAAAAAAAAAACACCCTAAAAAATTCAACAAAAAAAAAAAACACACAAGCTAGTCCAAGTCATTTTCGAGTACCGAGTGGGGTCTCGCGCTCTTCAGGCAGCCCAACATAAAATAAAAAAACGAACAGAAAGTCTGCCTCCGGCGGTGCCATTTCAACGTGCAACGTGGAAAAAGCCAGTCTGAGCCTCAAAGAGTGCAACGCGTGCACTGAGAAAATAAAGCGACTCTAAAACGCTACTTTTTGGAACATTTAAAATATTTCTTTTGTGTTTTGGCTCCGAAGCAGTGGGCATGGTGGGATAGGCTTTAAAAGTAGTACATTTTTTTAGAGTCAAGTTCATTAATCATAGGCATAAACACAACATAAGCTTCCCGGATAAAAGCAACACCTATTTGAAAATGTAACGGATACACGGGTTAGTCTTAGGGGCTTTTAAAATTTAGTCTAACGGATTCATTAAAGATTTTTACTCCAAAAATTTACTTTCGTAAGATCGTCTATTTTTTTTTTAAGTTCTTCCCTTAGATGAGAATCATCTTATTTCCTACTTCGTTGCCCTTGAATCCACACCATGCTTACGAGCGCCGAAAGTTATGCAATGTTATTTTTTCATTTCACTGCAATTATTTCGATGACTGTATTTTGGTCTATAATATAATTTCCTAAGAACTGCTACCTTTTTTTTAGTTATATAAAACACTAAGGTAGTTAAAATATGGTTTCTAAAGGATCAGACTAAGAATCTGCGGTCGTGACGTACTGAGCATCAGTAGAGTAGCGAGGGGGTGGTCGATAGGGCAGCCGCCCAGAGCGCCAAATCATATTTCAATTTTTATGAAGGTATTTTTATTGAGGCCATTTGGAGGGGCGGACTTTCCTGGATTGTGCCTTCATCGTGCCCCGGGCGACGAAATGTCTTGTTACGCCACTGCTGAGCATGGAGAATATCCATACTCTACCATTTCCAGAACTTCTTGACTACCTCAGGCAAACCAAGTAGCTCTGAGCGAGTTCAACCCCTTTCTATCCTCTTCCCTTCCATATCATTTCCTTTCCTTTCTTTTACCCGGGATGGCAAAACGGGAAAAATTGCCTAATTGTCAGGGGACCGTCTGTCCCTCCCATCTCCATATTATTATAATCATCATGATCATCATCATCATTAAAGTACTTCAAATAAGTTAAAAATTTTTTTGAAGTCCCAAAATCAATATTTTGGGGCTTTGACTGATATGGCTGTTCCACTGTACGGGCCAACCCTAAAAGCATTTCGATTATTCTCAGTGTATTTATGTAGATACTAACTTTTTGTTCTTTCTTTCTTTGCAACGATGATTGTTTTTCTAGTCCAAAAGTGAACTCCTGATAGGAGCAGCTGCTGGTGCTGGTACTGCTGCTACAGATGTCAGTCATTATCCTTTAATAAAGTGCAAAACACCATAAAATCTTTGCCTGGGCGTCCTTTGTTGTTGGCATCGGTGTGCTCGTGTTCGTTTGCCACTCGTTTGCTGACGGCACTCGTTTGGGGCCTCTTAAAAGAGTGCTACGTGCGGCGGGGGTTTCATGTTTAATAAATGAAAAAGATGCGCTCGCCGCCCATTGCTCGACGGTAGCTCTTTCTTCTTCTGCTTGCTTTCACATATCCATGAAGAACTTACCCGATAGACAAATGTATGCGTTAGTCTATCCACGAGCATGAGTCTCTATCTGTGTGTGTGTGTGCATGTGTGTGTGTATGTGTGTGTGTGTTCGCATGCATATAAATATTTTAGGGGCGGGATCTCTGCTCAATGGCTTTGCATTCCAATTTGACATTTTGTGTTTGCCTCATTTATAATGAATGTGCCAGTCAAGTCGACACACGCACACATTCACGCGCAAAACAGGTACAGAAGTCCTTCAAACACACACAAATGTACGCACCCATATTTACATAGCTCCGCTCACAAATGCCTTTATGCTCCTTTTCGCTGCTGGTGAGTACACTCATCAATATCTATCATCATCACCATCATTATCATCATTATCGTCGTTGTCCTCGTCGCCGTCGTCATCGTTATGCTTTGCCATTTTGCACATCGAATTCATCGCAATCATCGTCTTCGACGGCATGATTATATTCAATGGCGTTCCCAATCCGATCCGGTCCCGATACCAATCCCATTCAGTGGCCATGTCCCTGTCCCTGTCCCGTACTCGCTCTCGTATTCGGTTAATCCTTAAATGCATAACAAACAAACACAACAACGAAAAGGTCCTTTTCGCTGTTTGCCTTGCCATCCAATCGTTTTCCCTTTTTTCCCCCATTTCGAAGAGAAGAAAAATTAAATATATATGTATGTTCATATGTATAACTGAAAAGGCCGCCTTGACTCTAGGGTGGTTGGTTGTTGCCTTCTCGCTCGCACGCATAGCGCCTTTGCTCATTCACAGTCGATTCGCAGCTCATTCGTTTGCTTTTGCTCTTCTTATTTGTGCTGCTGCTGCTGCTGCTGATGTTGTTGTTGTAGTTGTTGTTGTTGTCCGATGCTCGCTGGCTAAAAGGACCTCAATATGGTGTAGTGAGGTGTATTGAGGTGAATTCGTATTTCAATGCGAGGATTTCGTATTTTTTAAGGATACGCCAACGTCTCTTTTGTTGTCATTTCGTTACGGTCTCTGATCGTGTGATGTACTCGTGCATGCGAAGCGTTTTTGTTCAATTGAATTGAATTTGAATGGAAGCAGCAGTGAAAAGGACGAGCAAATAAGATTTCCGTTCGCAAATAAATATTCCAATTGTTCGACGGATATTCGCAAAGGACATTCGCAAAAGCTTTTTTTTTCTCTCAAGTGATCAAAAGAAAGTGAAAAATGGTTCCTTGACGCTAGACGAAGACGCGAAATCTTTTGAATGATATTAAAATAGTATCACAGACATTCATTGGGAGACACTTGTGACAGTTTGGGTGTGATAAGGACATACATACATATGTACATACAAATAAGCTCTGTGGGGCAAGTGACAATCGATATTTTGCAGAAGTCCATCGTTTAACAATTTGGATACGATAGAACGGCTGTCGTCAAATATGGTTTATTTTGTAAGTATTTTCGATCGCCATCATTTAAGGAAGACCTTAAAAAAATCAGGCATCTCTAATTGAGTCCTTTTGCAGTGATTTTTTTTTTGGTAGTAACACTCGGGTTGCATACTGAATGCCGACGGGAGTTTGTTTTTTTTTTTTTGAAGAAATATTTCAAGGTTGAATTTGAAAGATGGAAACTATTTTTATTGAATCTTTTTCAAAAATTTTGTAGTGTAGTGCCAATCATTTTTGAATATTTTTTGAATATGTTTTATAGTGAATAAGTGAATTATTTTAATAGTGACAATAATGAATTCAAACATTGAAGATTACAGAAATTTCTTCTTCTCTTCAAAATCTTTTTCCATTTTGCTGTAGCCGCGAATTTATGTAAGGCGATCTAATTTCTTTTCTCTGAATAACTTGAATATTTTAAAAAGAATAGTAAAAGAAACCTATAATGGGATTCATACAGGTTAGTAAAATATGTGCGTAAATTTCGCTATTTTCCGACGTTGAATAAACGAACCATTCCCCTTTTTGAATTAAGGCTTTAAGCCCATTTCACCTTACTTTTTCGGTTCGTCAAGCTCGATTGACTGTTAAAATCAGCCCCGAGCCTGTTTTACAAAAAAGCTTCCTACGTTTTGCGAAGGAAAAACCAATGGGAAAGTTTGTCATGCTTCGTTAAATATTTCTCATACAAATTTTGACAGCTTATAGGCTGAATTACAATAAGGCAGTGGCAGTGGCAGTGGCAGCGGCAGTTTTCGAAATCAGCTAATATTTGTTTGATATGAAGCAAATTACAATACAACAGTGGCAGTGCGCAGCGCTGACCAGGTTAGAAAATGTTCTAATAGCTCTGCCACTGCTTTCAAATGTAACTTAATTTTTATTTTGTTTTATTCTCTTTAGATTTTGATTTTCGAAGTCATTTTGACAATGAGCGACGTAGTCTTCAACCTAGTTTGAAAGGTTTAAACTTCCAAATGATAGTCTTCAGGAGAGTTAACACCAGATTTTTAAATTTGATATGAACATTTTTGAAAAATTCAAATATAGCAAACTAATTCGATTGAGTTAAACTGGCATGAAGACTGAAAATAAATTTTATAATTTAATTTTTCGAAGTTCCTAAACCGAGTTGAAGATTACGACCCTAAGGCCCAATATTACAGTGTATACTTAAGTTAAGGAAGCATGAAGACTTAAGAACACCTTAAGTGTCAAGAGGTTTAACAGTCAATTTTTATCCAAAACTCACGAAAATTGTTTTCGGCAGGCAACATTTCAAAAAACCTATATTTTTTGTTTATACTTTTTTAAAATTCGTAAAATTAGTGAAATTCCTTCATTAAATTAATTTGAAAACTTATTTAAGGAGCACTTAAAATTTGTACTGTTAAAATGCTTTACAGACTTAAGCTTTACTTAAGTGCTAAGGAGACCTTAAGTATGCACTGTATTATCGGGCCTAAAAGTTCGAAATAGTTTAGATGAAAATATGATAGAATTCATCAGTTTTCAAAAAAAAAAAATGTTTACGGCCATAGTACGCTGCCAGTGCCTACACTTTATTGCATAAGTTTAAAATAAGAATTTTTCTTGATTACGGAAGCAAAAAAATTTGCTAAAATGAAAATCAATCTCAAATCTTTTGCTCATCAATTGTAGCTAGTTCTTGTCATTCAAAATTGTATTCATCGAAAGATAGTTTTTTTATTACAGAAAGAAATCTTGATTCACATTTTCTGCGTAAAAGGCTTATTTTAAGCTTGCTTTATGTATTTCAACGGCATAAATGCGATACTGACACAGAAAACTGATTTCGAAAATGCGTGCACTCCTCCTTATTGTATTTCAATTTCGAAAAATTATCCATTTCGTAAAAAATCGAAGCTGCATGAGTCTTCCCAATGGTTCTAGAAAAAGAAAATATATAATAAATGAATGAACTCTTTCGATATTTTTTTAAAATTAATTATCCTGAAGGATGTTATAGAAGGCGTGAATATCGTGAAAATTTTTTCGTGTCATTATTATTATTTCTAGGTGTGTTTTTAAGTGTATTTGCCTCGAAAACCTCGAAAACTTGTAAATCAAAAAGGCCAAAAATGTAATGAATGAAATTTTGTGTTAGACTTTTTTCACTTTTCCGCTTTTTAAATCCTTTCCATTTTAAGGGGATGTCCTAATTATTATTCAGGCTAAAAGAAGAACCACGACCAAAAAAATCCTTTGTGCAGTAATGTATCCTCAGAGTATGTTGAGACTGTCTAAGAATCTCAGTAATTCATCTCTGTAGATTGAAGGTCTACTAACCTAATCCTCAGAGATGTGTTTCGCGTGTTTTTCCGCGGACTGTTCATGGTTTGGACGGGGTTTGAATCCCAAAAATTCATCCTTGCATGCACCCTCGGGTTGGAGCTTAAAAAAAGCAAAATTTTTGGGTCTGACCGCTGGTTTTTATTGCACCCGCAAAAGGGTATTCGAAAAGATGCTCAAAATTATTAACATTTTTGAAAAAATTTACAATTTTCTGGGGACACCGTTGGGAAAACTTTATGGAAAATAGTGAAAATTGGAAATAAGTCAACAAACGTTGAGTATTCTTATTCAATTTTTCGAGGCATTGAAATGGCAGCAGGAAGTTATATTCATACAAAATTTTGATTCATCATGTTGAGAATGAAATTGTCATAGGACTAAATAAGAGGCTTTTCCTTCTGGCCTCAAAACTTGCGATGATTTTTGTCGTTACTTTTTAATTAATTGAGAGTCTAATACTATGGCTATGCCTCGGAATTTGAATATGTAAAAAAATGAAAAAAAAAATTCAAAAAAATATTCTAAAATATTCTAAAAAATATTCAAAAAAAAATGCAAAAAATACAAAATATTCAAAAAATTCACAGTCAAAATTCCAAATTAGTTACAATAAAATATTCAAAAAGCACAGTTAAATGCAAAAAAAATTCAAAAAAAATTCAAAATATTCAAAATCCGAGCTCTACTGATGGCGATGAACCTCATTAGAAAAAGAGCGAAATTCTTAAATTTCTCTTGTAAATTTTTCGATTTCACTTTTCCCTGGGTCCATCTCTCCCTAATTTTAGTAAAAAAAAAATCGCCATAGATGGGTTAACCTCATGTCGTAAGCACAACCTTCTCTAGTTCCCCATTGGGATTCTTAGTAACAACTTCTTACTCTTTTAAAATATGATCTTGTCTCTTAGTGCAATGAAAATACTTTCCCGGGTTCTCCTCATTTGAAGCTGAGCCGCTTTACTCTTAACCCACTTAATGTACCACAAGGAACGTCCATTGGAAAATTGATTCACTCAAGTGACAAATCGAGTTAATTAAATCGATTCTTCAGATCACATCCAATAATTCTGGCTGACGAAGGTCGCTCGCGGTTCTTCGGGTTAGGCCACAAGGCATGTTCGAAGCAATGAAGAACAAGATGTTGACGAATAAGAAGAAGAATGGGGAAAAGAGAAGAGGAGGAAAAAAACGGATGTCGCGCATTAGTGACACTTGAGCTGAAAGATTGAAAGACTCGAAGAGTCTTTAGCGAGAAGGCAGGCCACTCCATTTCAATGTACTCGATTCGGGAGGAGGAAGCAAACTTTTTACACTTGCAGCCAAGTGTGAATTATTCGCCGTTAATGGCAAACAAATGCGGGAAATATGGACGGAACCAAGGGGGCATAGGGGAAGCTGTGACTAGCGTGCTTTTTTTTGTTTTTTTTTTTTCGATTGAGCAACTTTTGTGGTCTTCGATGAGGGCTTGACAAATTCGTTGTTGATGCAAACAGCACAAGACAGCAAACGTTAAAGGACCCCATGCAGGAGAAAGGATTCAATTTTTGGGTTTGTTTTATTATTTAATATTTTAAAATCGCAAACCGCAAGGGAAAACCTGAGGAAAATATTGAGAAAAATTTAAGTAAAGTCGAGTGATTTTAGGCCATATGCTGGGAAATGTGTATGCAAAATATTCAGAGTGTTGAAAGGATTGCGCGAGGAGGTGTGCCAAGCCGTGCTCTCGCTGCTGCGAAGGGCGTTCCGCTTTTGTCCGAATGCACTCAAGCGAATGCAAGTGCGTTCAATTAATTTGTGACTTCGAATCGAATAAATCCGTTATTGGATTGACGAAAGGGTTCGATTAATTGCACAAGCCCCCCGCCACTCTGGCATTGGAGAGCAATAATATTTGCGCTTGCGGCTTTGTTCGTCCAATTGGGCGCGATGCATGTGTCCGCCGTATCCCGCCGGCGGGAAATATTTCTTCTTTTTCTCTGCCAACGTCGCGACGTTTTGCATACGTGCAGAGCGGGCGTGGCATGGCGTATCGTGTCGGCCCGTTCGGATTTGATCGCTGCGAATGTTTGGCCGCATTACTTTCGCTCGAATGCGGATTTTATGCGGAAGGAGAAAGCCGCAAGCCGTTCCGCATTGCCCATGAACAATGGGAATCGATTCGTATTATTTTTAATGCCTAACTTATTTATTCTTAATTGATAACCCATTGAGAAAATTTACATATTTCACTAATTTAACCTCTCTCTCTCTCTCTCTCTCTCTCTCTTTTTCGTTTTCTCTCTTTCTTCTTTTTGTCTCTGTATATTTTAAATGTTTAGAGTCCGCGTGGCATGCAACCGTGTAGTCCTTCCGGTATGATCGCTGTGATGCCACTTTCGAAGAGCCCGACAATGGAAACCGCGGCAGGACAAAAATCCTCCAACAACCATAACAATAACATCAACAATAATACAACTCAGCAGGCGATCTCGAATGAAGTCAGCGATGACGAGTCGATGAAAACATCCGATTCCCATAATGCAGTGGCAAAGTCAAGCGATGAGACAACAATGGCCGTCACAGGAGTCACAACAACAACTCGTACTTGCTCTCTCAAATTCTCCATCGAGAAGATCATGGAACCGGATCATCGATCGAATGTGGTGGCAAAAGTAAGCAGCATAACTCGTAATGACGAGATCGATGATGAGGAGGATGGCTCCGAGAGATCGTGCACACCAATTGAAGTAACCAGTGATGACTGTGAGACGGCAGCTCCATCATCGAAATCAGCCATCGAAAACTACGACTCGGCATTCAAGAAGTACGTACCGAACGAGAATGTGAGCGCAAATGCGACAGCGGCAGCAGCCGTGCAGCAGTTCGTCAGTACGCGCCATCAGGAGTTGATCTCCCAATATCCTCTGCTGTACTATGCTCCCAATCAACTTATGTGTGCCGCGGCCGCTGCCCAGTACGCGGCGCTGACGGCAGCGCAGCAGCAATCGTTGCTCGCGAGCACGGGTGCAGCGCATCTGAGCAGCTTCACTGCCTCCTTGAATAGCCTGCACACACACGCACAGTCGTTGCGGCGCGTTACATCTGGCCACCATTTGGCAGCAGCAGCTGCGGCAGCGGCCGCACAACAAGCCGCAGCGGTCGCAGCTCACCAGCATCAGCATTCGCTGGCAGGGACGCACCCGCAATTACAGCAAACGTTACAAAAATCCGCAACCATGGGAGCCGCGCATCATAAGATGCCACGCGATGGTGTAGCCTACCATTTGAGCATGAAACGACCAAAGCTATCAGCAGCAGCAGCCCTGCCATCGCAGCGCCAACGCACGCCATCGCCGAATTCGGTGGGTGAGCCCGATAGTCCCGATGGAACGGGCGCCGGAAAGCAGAAAACCTTCTCTTGCCTCGAGTGCGGCAAAGTCTTCAATGCACACTACAACCTCACGAGACACATGCCCGTGCATACAGGCGCCCGGCCTTTCGTCTGTAAGGTCTGCGGAAAAGGCTTTCGTCAAGCGTCGACGCTTTGCCGCCACAAGATCATCCACACGGCCGAGAAGCCGCATAAATGTCAGACCTGTGGAAAGGCCTTCAACCGGTCATCGACGCTCAACACCCATACGCGCATCCATGCCGGCTATAAGCCCTTCGTCTGCGAGTACTGTGGCAAGGGCTTTCACCAGAAGGGCAACTACAAGAACCACAAGTTGACGCACAGCGGCGAAAAGGCCTACAAATGCAACATATGCAACAAGGCGTTCCATCAGGTCTACAATCTAACATTCCATATGCACACCCACAACGACAAGAAGCCGTACACCTGCAAGGTCTGCGCCAAGGGGTTCTGCCGGAATTTTGATCTCAAGAAGCATATGCGAAAACTGCACGAACTGGGCGGAAGTAGTCTGCTCGACGAGGATACACCACCGCGTGCGGAACGGCGGCGAGAGTACACTCGGCGCAGTGACCAGCAGCGACTGCTGCCACAGCGATACAGCCAACTGACGCCGGACTCATCGGTCGGTAGTTTATCGCCGCCAATCAATGTGACGACGCCACCGTTGTCCAGCAACGGCGACGCTAGCAGCTCTTCAACGTGGCACAACACAGCGCAATATCCAACGATTCCACCACAGCATTATGCACCGCCCCATCTGCAGCATCACCCTTCATCACAGAGCAACACTAGCGCTGCTCCGTCGAATTCATCATCTGCTGCCTTGGCCGTCGAGTACACATCGAATTCGGCATTCATTCACATGACGTCATCGTCGGCGGCAGCATCAGCGTCGGCCACCACATCTCCAACAACGAACCACCACAGTCACCATATTCCCCAGCATCCTTCCAGTCATACTCATCCGCAGGCGCATCCCCATCCCCATCCCAATCCCCATCATCATCATCATCCGCATCATCACCACCACCATCCTCATCAGCGTCTTACAGCCGCAGCTGCCGTTTCGGCTATGGACAATGTTCCCTTCATAGCGAAGGTCTTTTGACAGCGCTACTACGCGGACACATTCCACAGCACGATGACGACAACGACAGCCACGCCATCGTCCAGTCTCGCCTCCACTTCGAAGAGCATTCTCATCGATTGACTGCAGCTGGTTGCCTCCGTAGCACAGGACAACGACACAGACGATGAGCCGACGGCTATCGGCCGAGCCATGTTGGCCCTGAACGGGCTGATCTGAAGAAGTAACGGTTTCAGTTTACCTCAGTGTGTGCAATATCCTTGAGAGCACGATCCCTATCAAAAGCATTCGTAGAACTCGCAACTTCACCACCTAAACTCACGACGAATCACGACTCCCGACTATTCTCACCGCTTCGATCCGAGGAAATGTGGAGCCTTCAATGCCGATCATCGGATCCAATTGTATATACATACGTAGTTTTGTGTTTGTCTATTTTTATAATTATGTATATGTTTATGTATATGTTTATGTATAACTGTTCGTGTAGATAGAAAATGGTTAAGCTTAAGACACATTATCGAGAGACATTCGCATGGGCCTCTGATCTCCGCTGCATTCCACCTTCTCCGTAGATTAGTCGAAAATTTGTAAAGTTTTTTATAAGACGAAGGGAAAAACCATTTAACTCTTTAAAGGAATTAATTTATTAATATGTATCTGCTGGATAAGTGATATTGAGAATTGAAAGTTTATTTTAAGCTTAGAGTTGGAAAGAAATAAAAACGAATTCAATTAATGAGAGAAAAATTTCTGATATGTTTTCTGAGATGATTTTTTTCTGTTTGGAAGCCAAGGAACAAACGTGAACGTGTTTTCACGTTCGCGTCCTAAGTTTTTGCCCGGGCAGTTCTGTTATAAACACCGCTCAGGAAACCCCTTCCTCCCCATCACATAAGGGTGAAATTTTCGAAATAGACATTAAAATCGAATTCTTTAGTATTTTAAAAATGTCCTCCTTTGGTTGTGAGGGAGAGAGGTTTTTTTTTGAGGGGAGGTGAGGCGAAAACAAGGGTTGTGGGTTAATCCCGAACGTAGATTCAGAACAGAAGATGTAAGCAGGGGCGGACTGGGCCTATGGGCAACCGGGGAAATGCCCGGTGGGACTCCAATGCCCTGTATCGGGGATCGATACTGATGGAGTAAGGATTTTTGTATTTTTATTTTTTTATGCATGAAGTTTATTTCAGATGAACTTTAAAACCCCATTTTACCAGTTTTTTAGCTGTTAGGTTTTGTTTCTTAGGTAACGGGCCCGGTTTTTTTCAAACGCCCGGTGGGCCCTTTGACCTCCAGTCCGCCGCTGGACGAAGGGTATGATACGTCTTTCAATTTCTTATATATATTACGAAATTTCACCGTTTGAGGAGAGGCTTCTGAAGCGCTAAAAGGGAATATTAAGGGTCGTGGGTATATTTTGACTTCAGCTTCGTATGTAGCACACCAACAAACCGGGGGAGGGATAGGTAACTCTTTTTTTATGTATTCTAGAAGCTTCACAGTATGGTGTGTACTCAGGGTTGCTGAGGCGGAATCGAAGAGTGATGGGTGAAATCTGACTTCAAATTCGTGCTCAGCGCCCCAGAAAACGTGGGGTAGAGAACTTTATCTTTCTGTATCAGGAGCTTTATTTTTTATTTGCCTTCGTAACAGTACTTTTGGTAAAATTATGTTTTGAGTATTTTTACTTAAATGCGAATCAACATGGGCTTCCTTTCTTTCTAAAAGATCATTCTTTGATGTCAAAAGAAGATACAAAACTGCAAAAAATTTTATCATTGTAGAATTTAGACTAAAAGTGATTTTATAAAAGAAATTTTGTTAAAAATTAAACAAATTTCTGAGAAACTCCATTAATAGCTTCTAAGTCGATGGTTAGATCAAAAAGTGTTCTTGGCATCGATGATAGGGAATTTCATTACCCATAACTTCATAGTTATGAACTTCAAATTGGTTAAGTATCTCCGCAGAAAATTGGACTTTACCAACCATACTTTTTTTCAAAATTAAAAAAACCGAAAACAGCCTATATCTCGAAAACTGTTCTACTTCAAAATTATCTGACTACATATTCGAATTCAGCAGAAAAATTTCCTTAAGAAATGATCATCAAAACACGAAGTTCGCAAATTTTTTTAATTTTCGTATGCTGGTGTTATTACCTTTTTTATACCCAGCGTAAGCGGGGTATATTAGTTTTGTGCAAATCTTGTAACAGGGAGAACTAAGCTCCGGAAATATAGACAAATTTATATAGAAATGATCAGGATCAAAAACTGAATCGATTTAGACATACCCGTCTGTCCGTCTGACCGTCTGTCCGTGGTCGGATCTCCTCCAAAACGGCTGAACCAATGAAGTCGAAATTTGGCACACATGTATATCGAGGTCCGAGTATGATCCTAAGTAAAAATGGGAGACATCCGCCCACTGCCACGCCTACAAATAAATTTATTGTATTTTCAGTAAAATGGTTGTAACTTGCGAACCACTCAACATTGATATTTGGTGTACTGGTAAACTACGAAAAGGGACATGTACTGGAAAAAATGTCCTCCTCGAGCCACGCCCACAAATAAGCCCACAAATAAGGGCTTATCGTAACTTGTGAAGTAAAAGTCGTAGAAGCTTCAAGTTCGCAACATAGGTTGACCAAGGCGAATGAAAGGTGTAGGAAAAAAATTTGTGGCAAAACATAGTGCGCCAATAATGTCGGGACGCTGGGTATTTCAAAGTCGGGCTTCACCGACTTTAGCTTTCTTACTTGTTTTTAAACTGTATTTTGGGTTCCTTCTCCTAACTGGCCTAATAATGACCCAAGAATCAAAAAATTAAATTTTCGACTGAAGTGCCGCAAACCTCAATCTATAAAATTTTTTTTTAAACTATAACCGTTAAAATCGGTTAGTAGTTTCTATTCATAAAATTATTGTCAAAACGAATATTTTTTGAAAGGCAATTTTCATTGTTTTCACGTTCGCGTCTTAGGTCTTTGCTCTATCTCTCTCGCTTTTTATAACAGAACTGTCAGCGCAAAGACTTAAGACGCAAGCGTGAAAGCAGTAATAAGAATCTTACGTAATTAATGGAACTCCCCTAATTAGAAAAAGGTAAGTGCATATAGATAGATGCTCACAGTACTAAAATCCAGTACAAATGTAAGAAAAATGGTAGAAAAACAAATCACGCGTACGGATAGAGTGCTTGACCTCCATAAATTTCTTGGTAAATGATAGAAGGAGTTTCCCTAGAGCAATGAAATTTGGCATGGACGTTTCTTTGCGAATATCTATGAAACTCCAAAAAAAATTTCGAAATCATACCACCCCAACCCCCCCAAACACAAAATGGGGTGGACCCAAAATCTCACACGTATTGAAAAACCCAACATATTTGCATTCAACAATTCCAAACCATAAAATGTCCTCACTGTTTGATCCCCATCAAATGTTGGAAAATATTTCCATTTGAAATATTTCGTAACGCCGCCGGGCCTTCTTTTTGTGCCACCCCTACTTTTTGTGCCACGCCCACTGAATGTTGGCAAAGACTTTGAAGAGTTGTAACATCCACACGCAAATTTTTGCGGTTCTAAAATTTTGGTTTTCTCTTTTCGACGAAGGTCTGTAGAAGGTAAAAAGTAATAATTTCCTGTTTTGAAACTGGGCGGAATTCACTCCTGAAAGTATGAACTTCAAAATGGCTGCGCCCATTCCATGTCCTCGTACAGGGACCCTTGCACTCGTACGGGAAAATTTTGTTTTTTTTAATTGCTCACATTTATTTTTGCGCTTATTATTTAAATGTTGTCCTTAATATATTTGCGTTGTTTTCTTTGATCTGTCGAACACTTGAATTCGCGAGATGTCATCCTTCGGGGCGCAGTCCCACCGAGTTCGGATGACGTGAAATGCCACTAGAAATGACTGATGACGTACGTTGCGTATGAATTGCAAATGAGACGAGCGAATGGGAGCACAATCGAGCGAACAGTGTCGCCGTGGCCGTGTCTCTTTCTATGCAAATCAGCGAATCTTTTTTAATCACTTTGAAGGCTTGCTCATCCATTCATCCACCATTATTAATCCAAACATATGGCTGGCTCGTCAGCTCAGCTACGAAAGTTGAAATCAATCTCGACTCATCATCCTCATCGTTTATGCAGTCGATGGGTATGACAAAAGGGCACGAACAGGGGCGAAGCGAAGCGCCCGAATGACGACCACAAGTGGAAATGGCTTTTTGACTTACGACACTGAGCGCTCCTTTGATCCCTGCGCCCACTTTCCCTCACCCTCCCCCTCCCCTTCCTCTTCCTCCTCCACCTCCTCGCCCACATCCTCCATCTCCTGTTCATTCATTCCCGCATTGTTGTTATTTGGATAGTCGGCGCTTTTATTGCATTAAAATAATGAAACACTCGAACGTCATCCACAAAGAACAACGAGCAACCCAACGAAATAATGCGAAGCGAAACGAATCGAAACGAGAAGAGCATCTTG
This sequence comes from Chlorops oryzae, assembly GCA_020466095.1. Taxonomy (NCBI): domain Eukaryota; kingdom Metazoa; phylum Arthropoda; class Insecta; order Diptera; family Chloropidae; genus Chlorops; species Chlorops oryzae. Next base: position 91,710,930 of record CM035807.1, on the reverse strand, counting down.
ATGTCACATCCCGCTGTGCCCATTTGCCTATCAGCGAAAGGACATCTTCAGAGATCGCTTCCTTTTTCCGCTGCTCATAAAAATCAAAATCAACTCAAAATGTCTTGACGTCATATCTACCTTTATCTTCGTCTTCCACCGACATGCCGCGCGCACTGTGGCTTCGAGTGGCTTCCAGTCGCAATGCATTCAGCCTTCGTGTCCTGCTCCCCCTGCCCGTTTCGCGAGCTTTTGATGTTTGCCGTTCGACGCTTGGACGATTACTCAAGTAGCTTTAGCTGTCATTACATTGTGGCATTGATTGGAAGCAACTTTGTCCGTTTCCCCCCGCCAAACTCTCATATCTCGCATCTCGCATTTTGTCGTGTTCAAAGATTTTTCGGAAGTTTTCGCTCTCTAATTTGATGATGATTGATAGCAACGAAAAAGGATGAGCTGCGCTATCGGAACATCAGTGTTAACCCTGTCACTTTTCGGGTCTTTAATCTTTTCTCACAAGGAAAAAATGATTTTAATTACATAGCTCCGCATTTCTGTGTCCTTTTCCTTCCATGCGTTTTTCTCCACCTATTGACACTCCCCCGTATGAAGTTGAGGGACAAGCTCTACTACAACTGGACATTCGTTCTTGTAGTTAGTCCTTCCCAAAGCGCAATTCACCGTGTTGACTGATCGTCCTACTCCAACTGATTGAACGTAGTTTATATTGGATTTTCTTATCGAAAGAATTTCTAGCATCGAAGGAAATTTTATGAGAAAACTGTATCCCACATGGCAGCACGAAGCTTCATCCTTTGAAAACACCAATATGCCCGCATCATGAATTCTCCTAATATGGTCCTTCTAAGTCTTCTTGAGCAAGTACTTAAAAATCATCAATATTTTCTTATCCGAGTGCATCAAAACTAGTCCCTTCGTAGACTATCAAAAAGGGTAAAAGACTGTATTCTCACAATATTGAAGGACCTCGAAAGCGCTCCATGTAAAGAAAATTTCAAATGCGAATGGTGGAATATTTGAAGTAATTCTTCTCAACCTGATTATTTTAATGATGTGCCTTCTTTTAGAGTGAAATCACTCCTCGAGTATAACGCACATAAAGTCCTACCTCTGGACAAGTGATAATGCTCTACTTGGCTATGAAGAAGTTCTTTGGACTGAGTTCCTCAAAACACAGAACTTGTTGGCAACTCAGCTCAGTTCAGCTCAGTGATAATGGGAAAAATCTTTTTAGAAAAAGAAGAAGAAGAAAGAAAAAATGGTGAAGACCATATCATCATGAAAGGGAAAATACTCGACAGTTACAAAACTATGAGTGCACTTAAGCCCATTCATAGCCGGATATTGTCCTCAGGTGTGAATGATAATAATGAAGTGAATAAGATAGAGAAACTCTCGAAGGTACACACTCTGACACACACACATACGCATGAGCACATTCAGACACATGAGCGCAAAAGTCCTTTGCGTCCATGCTCATGTGAATCGAAACATACGTTTGCACCGCGCTGGCTCAACTGCATCAGCGACATCCTAAAGAAGGACATGCCTATTGCGTAAGACCACGCGCGCTCGCAACGCCATTCAAATTCGTTGAACCGCGCTAATTGATCCGCGTTACGTTGACATGAATAAGTTTGAATGCGTTTTTCGCTTCATATTTTCATTTTGGCCGTCCGCTTTCCTTCCCTCTCCGGCCTTATTTTTTTTTTGTTTTTTTTTTTTTTTGGTGCAGCTCTTGTTTTTGGAGACGCTCTAGAGCGCTTCAATGTGCGCGCTTATGTCACTTCAGATAATGCTGTCTAGGTTGGCTGCACACGTTTTTCCGATGCCCCCAACCAGAATTTCTAAGTATAATTTCTCTGTGCGAATCTAACATACGCTTTCACGTGTAGGCACAATCGTGTATATCAGCGAATCAGAAGGTAAGTGGCAATTAACGAGGTTCTAAGGACGAAGAATGAAATTTTTATAAATCACATTGCGACGTATAAAATTTTCCCCTTAATAATCAGCAAAGGGTTAAGCCTGTAAAGATGCTTTCAGACTTTGACTTGAATGTTTTTTGAAGGGATCAGCCCATCAGTTTTCTCATTTGTAGGTATATCCTTTTCAGATGTCCATGCAGTTTTCAGTTCCACCGAAAAAAAATATCTCCGATCTATGAAAAAGTGCCGGCATCTCCACACAATTGAGACCAGGCACCGATTAAGGGGGTCGCAAGCTGGGCAAATGCCCAGAGTGATAAAGGGCAGAAATTTCTTATAGATGTAGAAAGAAAAGTACACCATTACTGCCATCAAATATTTTTTTGCCCAGAATGACTTAAAAGCTGGATAGGGCCCTGATTGAGACCCAAAAAATACTTTCGCTTTATCAGAATACGATGTTTATGTCCTCGGAAAAGCTTGATAGTTTGACTTAAAATAATGCCGAGACTTTTGAAATCGTGTCTGGCGTCATTAAGTCCTTCAATACAAATCAGCTCAGCCTTTAAGGACTTTTTATCGACTGTATTTTTTATTATCGCCAACCTTCTATTGTTGTGTTATAAATCATGGACATTCAGCCACATCAGCTGCAGTCGCTCGCAGCTAAGAATTCAAATTCAATTGTCACAATAAGAACGAATCACCTGCGTTGCCCTTTCCCCTTTTCCCATCCCCTTTTCCATATCCTTTACCTTTACGTTTAGCTTTTCATTTTCATTCGAATTTCGCGTACAAGGCCAAAGAGTCGTGAGGAACGTCAAAGAAGTTAATCAGGTGTCAGCTTAAATCCTTGCACGGCCCAACACCCTCGAATTGTTGTCAGGGAACACACGAACTTAACATTTAACCCCAATACGAGAGCTTCGATGGCCGGTGAGGCGCGCAGCAAATAAAGCCGCGTCTTCCGTAAGCCGTAAACGACAAATTGAGACGCATAAAAATCGCAACAAATCACATGACCACGACAGCGCCGCGGGCGGTTAAAATGTCTACAAACGAATTTTTAATAGACTACTGGGTTAACTGCCGACATTCGCACCCCCGCCCGCCACCCCCCACTCACCGCTCGCCTGTGGCATGTCCTTCGAATGACACTTGATTTATGCGAAGGTGTTCAAGTCAAGGAAATAGACAATAAAGCCCAAAAAGACTCGCACTCTCTCGCTCCGCTCCGCTCCTCTCCGCTCCTCTCGATGGAAATAGTTTTCGGAACTAATGCTAATGGGCACCGAGCTATGTTTGAATACTGCGCTTTTATGTAAATTTCCACCGAGTTGTCTCGCAACGCTCCGCCGATTAAGTCCGCTTCGCTCTCCGTCCGTTGAAATTTACTTCTCGAATTTACTTTTCCGGAATTTTAAGCACCAAACATGTGAGCTGCTCGTTGAACTCGATGGATACGAAAAAGACCTCAAGTGGCAATATCTACACTAAAATGCGGGGTTGAGATATCGACACTTACATATGTAGGTACGTACGTACGTATGTATGTGCGAACGTATCGAAAAGTTAGCAGCCCTTCTGAAGTGTTGCAAGAAAACTTTCACCTCATTTCGGGGGTGTTAAGTGAGTAATTGTCTTGTTGAAATGTGCCTGATTAAGTGGCTTTCTTTGACATGACATCGAGCAAGTGCAACACACTCTTATTGACCTCGTTCTCCCGCTCTCACTCAATCTATCTCTCGCTCACTCTATCACTCACTCTCGCATGAGTGAATTAGTGCGGGAAGTCAATTAGTTTTGAAAGTGATTAAAATATCGCTAGATTTTCGATTAATTAAAGACTTGGAAGGATTTTATATTAGTTGGCAAAAAGTTTTCTTTAAAAAGTTTTCCTTTAAAACGTTTTATAAGAACTCTACTGGCCTATCTGGCCAGTTCTTGACATTACCATGGTTCATGTCCATCTTGAAGGAAGCATGGGGATCTCTCCGACTGCTCTTTAAGGAGCTTAAGGCACTAACAGTTAAGAGGCTGAATAATTTCCAATTGATCAGTACGGAACATCTTTCAACCATGGCAAGGGGTGATGAATACAACCTCGGGCCTCAGAAAACCTTTCATTTAGTTGAAGAATTTTTTCCTCATTGCAATCATAGGATATCTCCTCCTGACCGAATGCTCCATAAGACCCATAATCGAGCCTTTTCAACCGATTATATAGCATTTTCCATAGCGTCGAAAAAATATTTCAAAGAAGCCAAAAAAAAAAATTAGAAAATCCCATCAAATCTGAAGAGGGGAAAATAGAAATCCTTTTTTTTTTTTGTCGCAGTGTCCTAAGCAAGCCTAAGAGTATCAATTTAAAGTGATGCCTCTTAATTTCGTAAACAATAAACGCCCCCTGCTCGGCTAGGTGCAGAGTGCACGACAACACAATTAAGCCGAAACTGTAGAAAATCGCTCCATTGCTCTCCTTCGTCCTTGTTCGCAACGCGTTGTCGTCATTAAGTGTGCGCTTAGGACGATGAAGAAAGGCCATTGTTCTCCGCAGAAAATCGAGAAGAAGAAAATAGAAGATGAAATCCGAAAAATAGCACAACAAGCGGCAGTCGACGCAGGCATTTCAGTCAAATCACGAAGCCGCTCAGCAATTTGAAAGGAAAGTGCAGCGCTTCCGTTTCGGCCCCCTCGTCACAGTGCCTCCATCGAGGACTCATTTAGCGATTCAGCTTGCGCATCACTTTAGCTTTTTAAAAAATTATAATCACACGAAAATTGCGAGCCGAGCGATAAGCCGACGAGCGAAGAGATGCAGTCTCCTGATGGATGATAGGTCAGGCTAGGCGACGATATCGAGCCCCTTAGCCACATGGGCTACATGCGCCATGCACGTTATCTGGATAACAATAAGGATAATTACGAGCGACGACGATTCCAACGCCTTCGAAAATTATGTAATGAAAAAGTGCTAATGTCCTGTGAATGCCTTGAAGCGTCGCTGCGGCTGCTGCTGCTGCTGCTGCTGCTGCTGAACGAGTCCTTTTCATTGTTCGCCTTCGCATTTCACATTTGATCGTCTTGTCCGGAAGAGATTACGATTGCGCTGGAGTGATGCATTGCTGCCGCGATGAATACTCGAACTGAGTTTGCGATACGTACGAGGATTGCTCTCGCAAGTCTTCAAGGATTGGATCGCTAGGTGATAGCGATTATGCTGCTTATGCAGCATTTGCCTTATCCTTACTTAGTCTTAAGCGAAAAATCTTCGAATTAAAGGAACAATGGAATTGGATCAATGGTCTTTTCATATTTTGCTCCATCTTAAAAAGGATATGAATAGCGATACACACAAAAGCGTGCGTGTGTTTGTGTGTGAGTCCTTCATAATTGGTATAAGGACTCCCTGTGATTCCGTTTGGGGGCGTTTTCGCGACAATCAAGACAATTTTCCTTACTTAATGGAATCCATCAATATTTTTGATGAGCAATTTAATTTGTTTTGTGCTGCCAACGATTTTATGTCATGCGAAATATGAAATTAGAAAACAAATTGTTTACGGCAAGTAAACAAAAATGTTCCCTTTGGGGTTTTTTTTTTTTTTTGGCTTAGAGATCCTTTTTGATAAACTGAAGATGCTCGCTCGATATAGACTTTCGGTTATGGGACAAAGCGTGTTTAATTTAATTTTAATTCGCTTTGGGAATAGCATATGAAAAACGTTGGAAAACTTCAAAAGGATCAAATGTTAGTTCTCCTGTGAGTGGTCAATCAAAACCCTTTATCCTTTCTCATCAACTGAAAGCGAGTATGAATGTCTGAGTGCAGTGGCGTAGCGAGGACTCATCTAGAAGTGGGCGAACGAACTAGCGAGGCCCTATAACATTTTTTTATACTTATGAGCTATGCCTCCATCCTTCAATCTTATGCTCGCTTACATCGGAGTCCGATTTATGCTTAAATATGGTTATGCGGGGCCCCTAAGTCCTTTTAAATCGTTCATTCAATTGACTTCGTGAGGGGCCCTTTGGGCGGGAGGCCGTGAACGATGGCCCACTTCGCCTACGTCTAGCTACGCGACTGTCTGAATGGCTTTATAAGGACTTAAGACATATGCTCTGTATTATAGTTCCAGGATATACATATAGCGATTTATGAGGATCTTCCAATTGTCCTTATTGCACTTGATGAATGCAGGTATTAAGAGAAATACCTGTCTCAGTGGCAAAAAAAAGTAACCTACAGTATACTGATCGAAAAATCGAAAAAGGTTCGTAATGGAAATATTGACAGCCTGAAAAGAGAGTTCGGATCCGATGATATATTTTTTTTTAAAAATCCTTAATATTCCATAATGCAGTCGAAATCGCTCAAATATTATATTCACCCACATTCCGAAAGGATAAATAGAGAACCTGAAATAATTGTTTGCATGTGGGATGAACGAAAAAATGTCCGACGATGTGGAAATACGAGTAACAAATTGAATATTTTAATTGAGTCATTTTGAATTGATTCCGATTTGAAGTGGGATACGGATTCTTGGAGCGCGTGGAAGCACTCGAATCAATCAAAATTCATATTTACGGCTCTACAGGTTTTTAATAATTCATGCGGCATGAACACCATTTTGAATGGGACCAAAATGAATGGCACGACAAACAGAGCGGCGCGCCGTGAGGTATGCAAGTAAATTCGGTTCAAATTATTTCGTCGAAATCATGAAATACGCTCGAATATTTTGCAAATTGCCTCGCAACCATGGCAAGCGGAAAGTGGAAAGTGAAAAGTGCCAAACAAAAATGCGAAAATACAACAAAAATTACAAAAATAAATTTAAAAAAAAACAAAATAAAAATGAAAATGAAAATGAAATAAATAAAATGGACGAAAATTAAAATGAAATCAAATAAAAAATGCAAAAGGAATTCCACTCGAATCGATTGCGGGAGAATTGAAAATAAACAAGAGTATCGAAATACAGTTCAATTGGTTTGCTCAACGGGCGTCCTCCTATGTGTGGCTGCCGTGGGACGTCAAGTCCCGGGGTGGGCTCTGCAAATCAATGCGAAACTCGTGCACAAATACACACGCACAAACACGCACACATGCACGCATGGGCTGCCCAGGTACGCTTGTGCTTTGCGTTGCCTTCGAAGATGGTAGCATGGGTGCTCGGGTGGTTGCGTTGGGTGGTGGCGTCACAACGCTTCAAGGGTGATTCCTCCACTCTCGATGCCGAAAGAGAGAGAGAAAGTGAGCCGCTCCTTTCTATGGCCTTATACGTTTTATCGCAGTCGCTTTGCTTAAGCCATCATTGCTTTTGTTGTTTGTTGTATTGATGGCATTATGTATTTATTGGCTCTTTCAATTCGACGTCCTCGCATCGACGTCCTCGTCGTGTCGAATCGAGTCGGTTTCGAGTCGAGTCGAGTTGAGCCGTGCGGTTCCGTGCCGTTGCCGTGCCGTGCCGTGTCCTTGCGCAACACCTCGACTTCTACGGCTTCTTTTGCGTTGCCGTTTCGGCCTCTCCATGGCGCTCTCGGCTTTTTTCCACAAAAGAGATACAAAAAGGAAGAAAAGTTATGAGCATGAGCACTTGACGGCGGGGCATGGGGCCCGTGGATGGTAGGCGTGTCTGTCTCGGCTGTAATTGTTGTTGCTGTTGTGTTGTTTTGTTGGTGTTTCGCTCTTGTTCTTGCTGCTGCTGTTGAATTTTTCATGCATAATTTTTGCTTGACACCGTTGAGGGTGGCTTGATGGCTCCTTTCGATTGGACGTTGGCATAAATTATTCATAATGCGTCGGCGGCGGGCATAATCGCAATCGTAAAACGTAATCGCCATCGTCATCATCATCATAATCATCAGCAAAGCGGTGGAGGCATTTCACTTAGTATGTTAATGATGTTTCCAAAGGAAATTTATTCATTACTAACAGGTGAAAAAAAAACACACAGGAGCCCGTGTGGGCGATGCAGCGCACAGTGGGACTGTAGCGGAAAAATTACGAATTTTTGGCCATCAATTTTTTACGATTTAGTAATTTCATCTAACAAAGCAATATCTAAGTAGATCAAAAAATCCATAACTATTTTTTCAAAAAAGGTTTTTTTTTTTTCAAAAAAAAAATTATGGCAAAAAATTTTGTAAAATTTATTTGAATTTTTTTCCTATTAAATCTAACATTTACTTTAATGTGATGTTCCTAAAATATTAAAAAAATTTTGTAACGGATTTTGAATTTTTTGGATAAATCTATTAATCTGGGAATAAAGGCATTCTTACTTTCAGATGTTGAAGTCTCCAATAATCAATATATGGAGAAAATATTAAATTCAGCACTCAGTATACGGATTAAATATGCAGATATTTGATACTGGATAAATGTCCATTCTTGTAGCTTTACCGATTCAATCACATATTGAGGATGGGGTTTAAAAGATATGCGGATATCTTTAAATCCGTAACTAACTTAGCTAAGCCCCGTTTATGAAGACTTGAAGTCATATTAATTAGTTTTCAAATACTTCAAAAGCATACAATTTAGGCAATATTCAGAATATTTCCGATACTGACAAATGTCTTCATTCTTGTAGCTTTACCGATTATCACATATGAGGGTTAAGATATGCGGATATCTTTAAATCCGTAACTAACTTAGCTAAGCCCCGTTTATGAAGACTTGAAGTCATATTAATTAGTTTTCAAATATTCAAATGCATACCTTTAGGGGCTAATAGAATATTTCCAATAAGGCGTCAAGTCAATGCAAACATTTTATAATTAGACTCCATTGTTAAGGAAATGATAACTGAATAAATAAATGCTGCAATTTGAAATGAAAAACCTGAGTCTTTAAAAAACTTCGCATAGATCCAGGAGAGCTACCTCTAAAACTATTTTTTTCACACATCCAGTTTTTAGCATAGATAGCATTCTGACAGATGGTGAGGGTGCCCCAAGGGGTGAATCAATTTATGTGAGTATTAATTAACATCTTAAATACTTCAATTAAAAAACGAATATAAGTTTTCAATTTATGATAGGACCACTCCTTATATTTTTCCCCGCAATATGTATGGAGCGATCCCACTGTGCAGCGCAAGAGACGGCGAAATGTTAAGTGGCGATTAAGCGCTAAAATGGTATTCAAAAATTCTTTAAATCCACTGAGCTGTCAGCCCGGGGCGTATTCTTAGAATAGATTGAGAGATGTGGTAAAAAGAAATTCGCGTCTGATGTTCGCTATGTTTTACTCGTATAAGCAGAAAAGGAAGGTGATTAAAAAGAGCGGAAGGAGTGCAATTGAAGAATGCTAAAAATCAACAAAAACGGATATAATCCCGTTCCGAAGGACCTTTTCAAATGGGCGAAAAATTCCGAGAATTTATTAGACTTTGAGATGTCATTAATGGGATCCCATTGTGGAACAGATTTGTCCTCACAAGAGTTTAACGATTTATGGCAATATTGTAAATACAAAAGTGCTATAAATCGTTAAAACTATGTGGGGAAAAATATGTCCCTTATGTGCTTAAGGGGTAAAACATATCGCATAGTTCGAAAAAGTCGTTTTGAAAATTCATCATCTCAAATATGAGAATTTCTCTTTTGATAAGCAGCAAATAGAAAGAAGTGGAATGATGTAACCAGAATGGCGGACCCCGGTATAGGTTCGGGATATAACGGCCGGGATTTCAACTCAATAATATTTCAATTGTTTTAATAAGTAGATCAAATAGGTATTATCTAAAGAATTCTTCTTTAGCTCTTATATGATAAATAAAGATCCATTCATGTATTTGATTTTCCGCTTTCCATTGCATTGATTCCTATGTAAATAATAGTTGAACTGCACGATCAATAAATAATTTGCTGAAGGAAATTATTGGAATAATTCCCCGAATATGCGAACGTAAACGATGAATCGACGAAGGCGAATAATTCCTTTTGAGCATGTTTATTCGAATTTCGAAAACGATGAGCCCCGAAGCGAAGTTATGAAAGCAACCGAAAACAATTTCACATCAAAACAAATGCGTAGCTGTATTCATGTCTTACGTTAATAGTTCCTCCGCCTTCGAGCAGCCAAACTCAATATTGACACAAGTTAATTGCTGCCATGCGTTTCAAGCAATGCGAAGCAGCCAGCAAGACCAATAACAGCAACAAATTGACTCAACTTGCCAACGGCTAGAAACCGATTTCAACCGAGGAAACGATATCAACTGAACACCAACAACAGCAAAAACAAGAACGCAATCGCTAAACACGAAGGAGCAGGTACAAAGCACTCTTTAAGCCTTCGAGCCTTAAAGGCTGTTGACTTTTTTTTTAACGCTCACAACAACCCCCGCCAATGGTTAAATGAAAAGAGAGGGCTTCAAAGCGATTGAAAAACGTATTGAACTAATTCGACCGAACATACAACCCCCGATTGGGTCGCGACCTTTCCTCGTCATCAAGCTTCTGACACTTGCTGCTTTTGTCGCCGGGGCACAGTGTGGCCAATACTCAATCTAGCAAGAAAAAATTTATAACTCTATTTGTATTGAACGTGGAGCTTCGAAAGTTCATTATTTTTTAGAGTGTAACTTTTTTTAAGTTATTAGGGGTATTCACAAAGGCGTCGGAAAATAGTAAAGTCGGAAAATCGGAAAACTTTATCTGCTTAAAAAGCTGTGCAAGGTGCAAAAAAAGTTTAAAAATTTTTTAAGAAGTCGCAATTTTCCGATTTTCCTACTTTCCAACGTATTTAACACGCCTTTGTGAATCCCCCTATTGTGGTCAAAATTGAGTTCATTTCTGTATGCCTTTTCCCGTTTCTTGGTCATTGTATTTGCAAAATTTCTAACAATATCTTGAACTTTTTCACATACATATATGCAAATTGTTCTCGTCATTCAAGCCAATTTTATTAAAACTGTGCCAGCTTCGATGAAATCTGACATGGCTCCTTAAAAAAAGGGGAATTAATTCTAATATTGCAGGAGATCGCACCTAATCTTTTAAAAACCCAGTTGCAGACAGAATACGATACCCAAAACACATAAAAGCACTATGTATGACCAAATGTGCACATTTCGAAATCCGCTCTAATGAAATTCAACATTAGTGGTATTCAAGCAACAGTGCAAATCGCAGTGTGCAATATTTGCACTGCTATTTTGTACGCAATTTGACAATGCAAATATTGCACACTGCTTTATGTTTGAATACCACTATTATGTATAAACTTATCAACTAAACATCGCTGTTTTATTGTACGTTTACGTCAGCAAAAATACATTTCACAAGAAAACATCTATTGCAGACAAACACACATACCTTTTTTATCCTGAATATTGAAGAAAAATATGTCAAAATTATATTTTTTCGGTTTCAAATTCCACTTTTGAATGATGTCTATTTTGTGCTTTAATTCACTCAGCTTTACTCCACGTGATGGCTCTTTTTTAGCTGTCATAGCACAGCTGTTTGTTTACAAACAATAACAACTTTGACGAGGTTTCTCCCAGTGAACATTACACTAGCAAGACCTTAACAAATTGGTTACTTGTCAGATACGAAAAAAATTCACTTTATGCGTGCTAGATAGCACTTTGGCCTCACTGTGCGCGGATACAAAGCCGAAAGCTTCAAACTCGAAGCACAAGTGCGAAGGTAAATTTAAAATAAGCTGTTGCTTATTTGGGGGATGGATTAAATTACTCCTCCTCCTTTTTTTTTTTCTTTTTTCTTTTGAACGATGGCGATTCAGAGGAAACACTTGCGAATTATTTGGCCGACCACTCATGTGTGGACGATAATATATTACACCCTGCTGAGTTATGGAGATTAAGGGACAATTAAAAAGTTTTCATCGAACTGGGGACGCTTTGATTATTTCCATTCATTCGGAGTGCAATCGAAATTGAAGAATGGACGACAACTTTGATAAAAAGGAACTTTTTGATGCAATTAATCCTTAGTTTATTTGAGTTTGATCTTTAAAATATAAATAATATATATGTACATATATATAGTTTTTTGATTGAAAAAAATGTACAATTAAATGTGGAGAATGTGAATAAATATTGTCTTTTTGCAGAAGTAAAATTTCAATTATATTTACTCTTATATGGAATAAAAAATATTTTTAATAGATACTTCTACTCATTTACATTTTTCACTTTACTTCGATTTAATAAAAAAAATGTTTTGTTTTCTTAAAATATTTGGCATTTTTATTCAAATCAGTTAAAGTGCCGTTAATTTTTTTTTTTTTTTTTTTTTTTTGAACCGTGCACTCTGAAAGCTGAAGTGTTTCATTCAAGTGTGAAGAAATTTATTATTGCCGGCAGCTGGGAACGGGAGGGAACGTCTCTTTCTCTTCCCTGGCCATCCCTCGCTCAGCTCTAAAAAATATATGATGCCTCTTCAGGAAATTTCGCCCATTTGAGGCAGTCGTTAATCTACTTTTAGGCTATTGAAAATAATACTGACACCATTGGAATTACAAATATGAATATAGAGATGGGAGGAATGTAGCGTCTCTTTGCAAGCTAATCGTTAATATTTATGAAAAAATAAATAAATTTTGAAGCAACTGCAAAATAGAGAAAAAAAATAAGCATTAGCTTCGCTAAACGAAATTTAGCAAAAAAAAATGCTCAAAATGTTTATTTTTTTTTACATTTTTTTTTCCTTTCCCAGCCATGTCCCAAAGCTATTTCATTAGAAGGCACTCCGAAGTTAAGTTTGTTATTTTTAAGGGTTTTCTAATTTGAGGTTTCAAGTAAGTTTTGCGTTCCTTGTTTAACACTATCCTAAGACGACAATCAACCACATTTCTTCATTAGTTAAAAAAAATGGTATTCATAACGAAATAAGGGTCTCAATTGGCATGGATTTATTTGTTATCCAACCAATATGAATAGACCCTCAATCAGCTTATTAATGAAGATTAAAGCCATCAAAGTCGAAGACGATGACTAGCTCAATATTAAATGTACATATCAAAAGGATTAATTTTGAAATTTCGAATCATAAGGTCTCCGATTCCCTAAATAGATTTAATTCTTACTTAAAAGAGATTGCTTGAATAGCAAAAATATGATTTGAAATTTTCATGACTACTGCGCTGATAGGTTTCACGAATATTTTATAATGATAATTGCGAATGAGTAGAGTTTTTCGAAAATGACTTTGAGCGAGTGCAAGATCCATACTGAATGAGATTTGAACTCGTACTTTAAATTCAAATTGGAAGAAAAAATATCAAGTTTTGGGAGACGATGAGCAAAAATACTTGATTCATTCGAGTTTAGTTTTTTTTTTTTTTTTTCTACAAAAAATAAGTATTTCATATACATATATTATTTAAATAAAACAAGGTGTGTTTTTTTTTCTAATATTTTTTGTTTGGAAAAATAGGTTTTTCTTTAGAACTTTTACGTAAATTTATTTTAGAACATTAGTTTTCCTCTTTAAGCTGAACTTATTAATCAATTTAAAGGTTTTTACTCTCTAACTTTAGTTTGAATAATTCATTAAAAAATTTCTTCTCTAATTTTTAGATTTAATGTATTAGTTATTTAAAATATACTTTTAAGTTAATATGTTGGGACTAATTCCGTGATTAGTTGCGGTAATTAAAAGTTGTAAAGTATTCGTTAGAATAAATTAATTTGTTTGCATTAGTATAATTAGTTGTTTGCAAACGTCATGAAAATTTAATTCGAAGTTTGATTTAACGTTCATATAACTCTATTTATATACAATGGTTTTAGTAAAAAGAAAGCCTTTTTCGTAAGAAGTAGGTATGTGCTGGTTGAGAGAGTTCAACCAACTATTTTTTTTTTTTTTGTATTGGTTCAAAGTAAGGGTATATTGGGTTGTGCCTTCTTCATTATGATATCGATCTAAGAGAAATGCACTGCATTGTGAAAGCTAGCTGAAGTGGTTAGAATCAAACTTTCATTTTGTTTTTTCTTCTTCGTAAAACTATGCTCATGAAATTCCACGAAGTTTAGTAACAAAAAAATTCCTTTTTCGGATCACTAATTGCTCTCAGCATATAAACTGAAATCAAACATTTCCGTTCCATTTCATTTTTAACGTTTCAAGTTTTTTAACTGCTCTTTTTAACTGTATTGTTCAAACTTCTATCTTCCACTTAAGCTTCACAGTAAAACAAAATCCAGCAGAATTTGTGCCTTAAATTCGATACCTCAAAGTTTGTTTCCAGAAAAATTGCTTTTCAAATTACATAGTTCTAATCTTTAAGACTTTCTATTACCATTTAGTCTAAAATAAATTTAATTAAATCTAAACCAGCGCAGAAATCAGCTTGGTTAATAACAAAACTAAGAAACATAGATATTCGCTATAATAACAATACAAAATAAGGCAAATCATTTCAAAATTCACACAAATTACAATACACAAAGCGTTTTTGGCGCACTTTTCTCATCAAGCATTTTCCTTATTCACTTAAAAACAAATTGAGCGCTCTTTCGAAGGTTCAAAATTAAATTAGTTTCATATAATTACGATTATTAAATACAAAATATCAATAGAAATATCTAAGAAATAACTAAGCTATCTATAAATTTCCTTCTGCCACTTAAGAAATACCTTGGCTTTCCGGCACATTCCAACAGATTTAGTAACGCACGCAATTGCTTTGTGTAATTAAACAAAATAATTTACACAAAAATACTTCATTTCCACATTAAACAAATAAACATAAAAATATAATTACGAAATTAGCCGAAAATAGCGAATTTGGGCATTCAACTGCTAAAATCTAAATATAAGTACATAGAATTGTGAGGAAGTCGACTCCCTTTCACAAAAAAATTCTTACTGCTAGACACACAAAGCATCGATAACGAAGTTTTCTCTCTTTTGCATTTTTACATTTGGAAATTAAACAAAAAAAAAAAGGAAATACTTTTATATATGGAGGGGGAAACAAACCAACAAAAAAAAAAAAAAAAACCAAAGGACTAAGATTTCTATTTGCTACACTAGGAGTTATTTTCACAGTCACCAGGTTTGTGCTTCATTCGGAAGTTACTCAAAAGATCGGCACAATTATTCACCATCATTAAATACTCTCCATTGTCGAGATTTGTTTGATCGGCATTTGTACTGCCGTTGCCGTTGCCACTATAGCTGCCAGCGTTGCTACTTTGTTGCGTCACTGCTTTGTCACTTCTGGAAGTATTCCAAATATTAGGATGTGTTACTATTTTTTATCATGAGCTTTCAAAATCACTTAAGATGCTGGTTGATTAATAAAACTTCGCTTAACTATCAATAAAAATCCATTAGCTTCGCAAACAATTTTCAATTACTTGCCATTATTTTTGAAATTAAAAATATTAACTTGAATACTTTAAGGACTCAGAGTCAGTTTCTATTGTTCAAAATTTATTAAAAACTGAGAACTAAGCGAAATCTTTTTGGTTGCAACAATCCATTATATCATTTGAATCGCATCATATCAGACTTGATAATGAAGAGAAATTCGATGTTTTATCTGACTTATTAAGAGAAACACGTACTTATTCTGCGTAATGTTCGTTAGCATGTTTTGCGTCATGATCACAGCATTCTCTAACTCTTTCAGCATTAAAGAATCTTCACAATTCTTCAGATTCGCATGTAATTGCATGACGGTCTGAGTGGTCGTATACAGCTTGTTTATAACATTGTGAACTTGGGATTTCGCTAAAACAAGAAACAAGATTTGAATGCACATTTCCTGCATTGGAGCACATTTCAGACTTACGATCACCGCCATCCATCAAGGGCGACTCGAGAGTGTTATCGTACGAGTTGGCAGGTCCTCGTTGTTTGTTCGCGATTGGAGTGTTATTAAGCAATTTCATTTTATGGTCAAATGGAAGATTTCGCGGACGCGGCGGGACTATTGGCTTGCCACCCGATGATCCCACGGGGGTTTCCTCTGAACTGGAGTCATCTTGAAGCGGGGCAGCTGATTATGATAAACGTTGAAACAAACAAAATAGTTTAAACGGTAGAATAGAAATTAAAGGAATTTACCGTTGCTGAAATTCGTTTGCAATCCTTTTCGGCTGCGATTGTTGGAACTAACACTTTTGTTTGCGTATTGCCGATTTGATGCTGCTGAAAGTAAATAATTCGATGCTTAGTAAAATACTTCGAGGAATAAATAGCAATTTAACTTCGAACCTGTTGGACCATTTGTACGTCCTTGAGCATTTGCTGTGGATCGACTGCGATTAACTTCTTCATTTTCCGAGTCGCTCTAAATAAATAAAACAATCATTCATGAACAAATTTCGAATCTATTTAAATAACTTTTAATATGCTCACCACTTGATTTAGCATGCCAATGGAATTGCTGGGACCACCCAGATTACTAGCGGATCCTTTAAGTTGCAAACTGTTCCTTTTGTTTGCGGACCGCGTTGTTGAACTGTTCCGATAAGCGACGTTCGGCTTTTGTTGACTGCCATTCGACTTGTTGCCTAAGAAAGCAAAGAAAATTTTTGTTGTTCATACTTCTTATTCGACCCTTGAAATAATTCATTTTAATTTGGTTCGAATTCTTCGGGCTTAGGGTCCAAACAATTTCTGCCCGAAGAATTCAAACCAAATAAAAAAAAAAAAAATTTGAGTTTTTGAATAAGTCATTAATAAGTACCTTTTCCGAAGTTACCCATGTGCAGGTCACTGAGCGAGCAAGCGCGCCGTATGGAGGACTCCTCGATAGGCATCGGCATTAGATTCTTTGGAGTACCTTTAGTAAAAATACAAGAGATTGTTTTTTACTAGTTCAAAGATCTTATCCAGTTGAAATAAATATGTGTAATATTAAAAAAGGAGACACTTAAAGTTGAAAGAATATCCAAAAATTCAATTCAATTATGAGTGAAAAAATATATTCTTCACACAAACTTATATTCATTAGAAAAATGGGAAAAATGAGTTCAAATTGTGTTTGATGTTGCCGGTGTGAGTATGTTTTGCTTCAATGAATAGTTGCCGTGAAATACAAAACCCAAAATTGCACTTGAAAATGGGTGCAGTGAACAAAAAATCGAACCGAACTGGAAAAGAAACCACACAAAACCAACAAAAACTCAAAATGGATCCAGCAGCAAACCTTGATCTTTAAAACTGAAGTAATCGTTGCGTATTTTTTCGCTGTCGTGTTCACTGTTTTCTCCATACGCCTCGGCGTTTTCATTATCCGAATCTGCTTTTACTTCAGTTGCCAGTTCAACTTCCCCATGCCCTGTTACGAACATGTACGGATGCATGACGACATCAGTGCTTTCGAGGACATCAGGCAAGCTGACATTACGTTTGATATGTCTCGCATATGCGCAGAGATCTGCGTCGGAGCTATCTGCTCGCAAGCGTCGATGCTCGTTGGCGATATCCTTCTCGATACCCTTCGCAAGCATATCGAAATTCATTGTCAAACTTTTCACATAGCCCTTTTCCTTTGAATTACACTCAAAGGGACGCATCCGCGATTCGGTCGCAAGACGAATTCGCTCCAATTTACTCTCCTCCAAATCAATGAGCTTTTGAATGATATCAATTTTCTTCGCAATATTCTTGCACTGATTTGTCGTCGATGTATTATCATTCGATGCCGTGCGCTCGACATTCGCCAAATGTTTGCGCATCTTCGCATCTCGTGCGCGTTCGGTCTTAATCTCGTCTACGACCGCTTGCAGTTCGGGCTTCGTGTACAACTTCAAGCTGTCCATATTCATGTTCTCATTCTCGTTGCCATTTTCAGTGATGTACAGTTCAAACGATTTCTCACCACAATCGCTATGAAAGCTACTCACCGCCGATGGCGATGAAGTCTCATTGCGATTGATATCATTGAGTGGACAAGTTCTTGTGGTTGCTTGCGTTGTTGTCTCATTATCGTTCGCATTTCGCTTCTCGAATGGCGTGTACTTGATCTGCGATACGGTATTGAAACGTACTGAAATCTTTGGACGTGCGCGCGTACGCATGCTCGTAGCGCGTCGCGATTCCGCATCATCGTCTGTTTGATTACTTGATTTGACGGTATCGAATTTCGACACCTTCTTGAGACAGCTTTGTGTAGCCAGAGCACTGCTACTCACCGACGAACGCATTCCAACTGGTCGCTTGTTCAGTTCAGCCTGCTTTTCATTTTCGAACTTCTGCAGGTTCCGTTCGAACTTGCGCACAACACTCGCCGTGCGTGAGTTCTCCCGCGCACGCGACGATACGCCAACTTCAAAGGAACACGATTTTTTCATAGATCCGCTCTCTACCTTTGCAGTGAGCGTCGATACCAAGTTCTGAGGCTTCACCGGGATGGGTGGCTTCCCCTTAACAGCTTTCCTAACAAATAGGACATCTTCATTGGAATATTTGTCCATTGCAACCTTCACTTGTCTGCGATGTGCGAAGTCTTGACTGAGACTTTTGTTCACGCTGGAATTGTATTCTTTATTCTTAGAGCTTAATGTGGGTATATCATCGATTTTGGTTTTGAGTGGTCTTTCGACAGGCACTATTGCAGTTTTACCACTTGGCACCGTTGTTCTCGGATAAGTTTTTGTTACCGCAGGCAGCTGTTTGACAGCACTTAAATCATAGTTGGAGACGTCAAAGCTGTCGTACGGCGACGATGTCGGATGGTGTACTTGCCGTGCGCGTTGCTGCATAAAGTAATCGAAGCTTCCATACGCGTTTGGACTTGAGCCATAGGATTTAGAAATGACTTGATTTGATGATGATGGACCGTTACGTATTCCAGGTGTCGCACCACCACCCGCAACCGGGCCGTGTATAATGAAGTTTCTGATTCCAATATGTCTCTGCACTTCGGGGGCACTTTTACAATCGCTTTCATCCGAGAGTACACTCTCCAAGCTATTGCAATAGCTGCCATCGTTCCCATCACGCAGATAATCATCTGTTGATATCAACGATTCCTGACTCTTCCTTTCCGCATATTGTTGCGAGCCCAAAAAGAAACTTGCGCTTGAATGTCGCTGCGTTTCGAGGAAACGTGCTTCTGCAATACGACGTGCCTCCGATATCTGCTCCGGATTATCATTGAGTATGTCGGAGAGCGAGACTTTTCGTTGGCAATGATAGAACTCCTCGAAAATATAATATTCCGACGTTGCGCGCTTTGGCATTGGTAGGACAGTCGGTGGCAAGTGTTGCGCTCGCGTGTACAGCAATGGCGGCGGCGAAGTATTGTAGATGGTGTAGGGAACGCCACGTATTTCTCTGACCTCGGGTGTTGGTGGTGTTCCAACTGCTGTGCAAGGTTGCGAGAGATTCGCTGGCATCGAATAAGAGTTCACCACACGACGACCCAATGCTGAATCGTATACATCCACGCTGATATCGTCCAGATCGCCATACTTTCTCGTAATTTCCTCGATCATTTTCTCCGTGTCGGTGTGTATCATATCAAGGATTGTGCGTGCATCTTCAGCATAGACGGAATGCCGTTTGGGTTCAGTGATTATGATGCTCTTATTGTCTGCATTCGTCCATTCAACTTCTTCGTGTACCGGTGAGACGGGACATGATTTATAGTGTTTCAATATGCTGGTGGTGCGTCTGTTATTGCTCGCAGCGTTCCTTTTGGCACGTAAGGCTTCAATATTGCCACCGGGAGTCTTTGTTGGTATAGTTGAACTGTGGAAGGGTTTTGATGTGCTCGCTTGTTGCTGCTGATGGTGATGACGCTGCTGTGCAACATTGGTGGGGGTCATGAAGGGCACTCCCGGTGGCGGATGGATTTGATGTACGCCGACGTGGTGCGGATATGGTGGATAGTGCTGTTGAACTTGACGCATCGCTTGACAGTTCTGCTGCAGCACCGATTTCGATGCAGCGCAGTTGAAGAAATGTTGTTGCTGTTGTGGTTGCTGTTTTTGTTGTTGGTAGCGTGTTTCTGGTTGTTCATGATGTGCGCTAGTATACTGTTGGGAGGGTTCAACATTAGTAGCGACTGAATTAGTTAAAAAGCGAACAAATATTGGTGACAAACAAGGAACAAATGACAAAAAGAATTTTGAATAATTTCACAAGAATTTCCAAAACGAGCAGCATGTTTGTTTGAGCGAGAGAAGAGCAAAAAGATGATTACGTTAAGGCAACGGTTTCTTCATAGCAGTACTTCAAATATAACAAAACTCCGTTTTACTGGATAAGAGTATTACTACAGTTATCAAAATTATCTTAAAAGCTATATAATTACTATGGATGAGAGATTTCTATTGTATATGAATTTCCTCACCTTGTTTTGCATATCGATTAACGCCCAAGGCTTGTCTTGAGCCATCTAGAGTCCCAGCTAGACTCAAGTCGGAGATGCTATGGCTTCCGCGAAGAGACCGATATCCGACCTTCAAAGAATTATAAAAATTAGTTTAGGTTTCAAAGAAAGAAATCCTGCTCGAAATGCGATTAAAACAACACCATATTAAAATGTAGTTAAGAAGAATTAAAATTTAAGAAATTTGTTTAAAAAGAAGTTAACAGGAGAGAGAAGGGTAGAACTATGCAGTGTGGAAATGCAACTAATTTTTCCAAATATAAATTATAAAATTAAGTGAATTTTGCCCCAATGAAGATCTTATGGTGACTCGATAAGTCAAGCAAGACCATGAGCAAAACGGTTAAGAAAAGCGTACTGAAATGTGAATGGTATTACAGCTTCTTGTGTTAACATCAAAGGTCCCTAAATGGACAAAAATGAACGAATTTTCCTAAAAAAAAAAAAAGATTAGTACGCCACTACTCTACAATTATGAGCAGGACGGTACGTATGGGTCAAATGATTTTATGAAACTTTTAGGCAAACAAAAGTTCATTTAGTTGACATCTCGGGGAATTCCGGGTCTGCCGGGTCTTCCTTCTGTATATGAAGCGAATCGAATCGAATCGAATGTTCCTTCTAATTTATTTACTAAGAGGTCGTCGCTTAGACTTTTTCCCAGTGAATAATGTTTAATGTATGCCGCTTTTAATAACTTTAAATTGGAGAATATATTTTAAATATTTGCGTCCTTTGGAGGGGTTAGTTCGCTGCTTTCGTTATTGAACCAGTTTTCTAAGGCTTTGAGTGACTTGATGCATGAATGCGTAAGCGTGTATGCGAATGACTGTTTTGTGTTTCTCACCTCAGGTATGGCATTCAATAATTTGATGCCATTCTTATGTGCGCCCTGATCAAACATAACCCAAAAGAATACATTTAAACATACAGCAGAAACAACATAAAATAAAAAAATTTAAAAAAAATACAATAAATTGAAAAATTCCAGGACGCCACACAGCAGAAAATCTTTTGGGCTCACTTACGTTTTCGAGTTTCTGTTTGGCTTCGTTAATGACTTTTAAGAGTTCCTCCTTTTTGGTGCTGGTGTATGATTTTGTTATTGTTGGAGGGATGGCTGTTTTTCCGCTTTCAGTATGTTTGGCACTGATGCTGCGGCGGTCTAAAAATGAATTTTTTTTTCGGTTAAATTTGAGGTAACTGAATGGGATAAATTGCAACTCTTACTGCTACTGCCGCGTTCTAAAAGATTTCCGGGACCATCGGGCAGAGCGGCTTGAAGGAAGCTGCTCGTTGTTTGTGGAATACTCTCCGAGCTGCCACCCAAAGTCGATGCCAGAGAACGTTCAGCATTCTCAGCACTCGGCGTTGAGCCCTCATCCTCTGTGTCCGATGTGCCCGTACCCGTGCCCGTGCCCGTGCCAGCATGAGCGCCATTGTTATTCAGCTTGAGTCCGGCTTTCTCGAACTTCTGGCGACGCACGGACTTGCGTAGCTCATCTTCATTCATGGCAGTTACTTTGAAATCACTGAGAGATTAAAAATTTAGTATAAAAAAAAATACATTGAAATTCGATAAAGAGAAGAACTCCACTCACGTTGGCGTGCCGGGCGAGATGTTGTTGTAGAACATGCCGTGATCGGAGCTTGTGCGTTCGCCGTCAGAAATATCCTCGACATCACCGTCATGCTCATTCGATTGAGGGTCGAATCGGAGCCCGGCTTTTCGCTTATCCGGTGCCAAACGATTATTATTTCCAACATTGATCGTCACGCTCGTCGAATGACTGCCAGCACTACTGCTGTTCCCAATGACCGTCGTGGACGTGCTGCTGCTGCTATTCGTTGAGAACTTTAATTCACGACGCGTCTCCATACCCGAATCGATTGAAGAGTCCTCACTGAGGTATGTCTGATTGTACATTATATCCTTTGATGAGGCACTGTTATAGTCGGAGGTCTGAGTGTTCCCAAGACCGGAATTCACATTAACCGTAACGCCTCCACTCGACGTTATCGTGCTCAATGGACTCTCCGAGTTCGAGCGTATATCATCCGGATCGAATTGTCCTCGTTGTGCCCAACGACCTCGTGCCCGTGGCATACCCGGTATGCCCAGCTGACTAGGTGAAGAGCTTAAGTTCGGTACGGGGCCGGTGGTTTGTAAATTAGACGCGTTTGCAGAGGCTGATGGTATGGCAATTCCAACGGTTTCTGCTTGATCTGAAGCATTAACGGCTTTTCGTTGCGCCCACTGCGGTAGCTGACCCACATCCGAGAGTCTATAACTCGGAGTCGGTGGACTTTCTTCAGCCATTAGACTCGGTGAAATGGAATACCTTTGCTGTTGCGCCAGATGCTCCATTTCATGCGAAGCCGATTCGATTAGAATGCCTTCTGGTGACACCAGTGCAGATTTCGGACGCTGAAGCGGTGCATGACCCGACCGCAGACGCTGTTGCGCTAAGCGTGCTTGCATTGTAACAATCATATCATGCGGTACTTGCCATATGAAGATGCAGCCATCTCCGCTCGCTGATATCAGATGACGACAGTCATTGGTGAATTTCAGACCCGTTACGAGCTCGCTGTGACCATACATGCGTGCCATGCATTCATTCGAATAGTAATCATAGACGGCAAGCGTTTTATCCGTACAGGATGTTGCAACATAAATGCCACTTGGATCCAAGCTCAACTTAATTAAGCTTCCCTCATCGGAATGCGACCCTTTGAAGGTCTTGGTATGCTTGGCATTCTGCGTGCCAAAGACGCGTATATTTCGGTCCTGGCAAGCGGTGAGAATGTGCTTCGCATTCGAGTCAACTTCCATATCATACAAAGTAGTTTTTCCGGACGTATGTGTTCCTCGTGGAAAAATATTGCCCTGTCATGACGAGAGAGAAAGAGTGAGTGATTTGGTTTATTGAATTCTTGGCAATGCTCACCTGGAATGTGCGGAACATGATCGATTTATCAGCACCGCACGAAATCATTTGGAAACTCAAACCAATACCGACGAACTTGATCGACGTTATGGAAGACGAATGATCGTCCAGCGTCTGTAGCAATAGATAGTCCTGCGCAACATCGAAGACATGAATCAAACGATCTCTGCTCGCGCTGGCAAGCAGTTTCCGATCGATTTTCTCATTCGAATATTCCAAGCAAAGCACCTCGGACTCGTGTGCTTCGATCGTCGTTATAAGTTTCGCATTCCCTAAATTATAGATGCGAATATTTCCGCAACGATCGCCACTTGCAAGATGCTGAAGCTCGGGACTTATTTTAATACACCTAACACCGTTGCGGCCATCGTATGCTGAATTCGTTGATGCCTTGTCGCCGAACGATTCCTGATCCTTAATGAAATTGAGCTCATCATCACTGTAGATGACCTTTAAGAGGTCCTTCGAGTAGATATTGCGTCGATAGACCTCAGTATTGGGACAACCTTCCAGTCCCCAAACGCGTATCGTATCGTCCGAGGAGCAGGTCATAAAGCTATCGTCAGGCAGCGTGGTCGACACATCGCGCTCCAAATTGTATGGCACGGTCTCCACGCCCCAAATACACGTGGAATGATAGAGAAAGGAGTGGGATTTACCGACGCGCTTTATATCCCGCATGTCCCAAATATAGAGCGAGTGATCGTTGTAGACGCAGCTGACCTGTAAGCGAGAAGGAAGTCTTTAAAAAACTGGATTTTTTTTTTTAACTACGACCACTACGCACCTTGGAACGCTGTTCATCGTAGACCATTGCAATGCAGTCCGGGTATTTGGCATTGTGGGGCACACTCATGATGTGATTGATATGTATACCTTGTGCGACATCAACGCCAAGGTAATGCGTCCGTGGCAGCGTTGTAACATACTCTAGCGTTGCGGCATTAAAGATTCGTATAATGGACTCCGCACAGCCGACCAATATGAATTGCCCATTAACGCAAAGACAATTGGCGCTCGTTGTCCGACATTGTACCCACTTGTCCAGCAATCGACGAGAGCTGAACTCGACGAGGTGTCCTTGACGTGTAATGGCATATGTACTCTCAGCGGTTTTACCCTTGCCACAGGCAACCGCACAGAAATCATTGTCCCGTAGATCACCCAATATGGCACTGCGTCCCATCAACGGTATGGGATCTTTGTACTGCAAGAAGAGGAAATTGTATGAGTCCTCGTTAATCGTACGATTGATTCTATTGTATCATCTTACCTTACGATTTCCTTCCAGATACCAGTACTTGACGTGTCGTACCCCCACTGTCACGAAATAGCTACCGTCCTCGGCAAAGCTGACTGCCCAGACTTTGGAGCTTATCTTATTCGAGGCAATTTTCAGATTCGATTTCCAATCGAAAACGTTCACAATCATATCGTGCTGCGAGCCAACCGATACGAGGTACTTGTCCGTGGGCGAGAAAGCCTAAAAGACAAGGGATTAAACCATCAAAATTTGTTGCTTACGAAAATGTTTTATTTCTAATTAATTTTTATTTATTTTTATTTTTTTTTTTCTTTCTTTTCCTTACCACGCAAGTGACTGAATTTTTGTGGTCAACAAACTCGGCGATTACATTGCCGCCCGTTGTGTGCTCTAGGTTGCCATTGGGCGACTCGAGTTCCCATACTTTGATAGCGGGATTGATGCCACACTCGCCGGTGGCCACATACCGACCGCAACGAGAAAATGCGACCGCGGTAAAGGCCTTCCTCGACGTGTTGACCAGATAGGCTTGTGTCTGACGTTTGGCATTGAAAAGTACCACGGTGCAACTGCAAGTAAAGAGCAAATGGAAAGTTTATTAAAAAAAAGGAAAATATCGCCAAATTAAATACAAAAAAATGTACACTGTAAAAAATCTTAAAGTAGCTACGTTTTTAGTTTCTGCCCACAAAACAAAAAAAATATATATATATATATATATTAAAAAAAAAAAATAAATAAATAAATAAATAAATTAAAACACTAAATAAAAAAAAAGTAATAACAAATTAAAAAATTTTTTGAAATTAAGGAGATTCAAAAATATGATAGAATTAACTTTTTAAAGTTCTTCTCTATTTAATAGGGGTTGATTTAATTAATTTACCCTAGTACCAAAATTAGCTGCGGAGCTATGATTTCTCAGACATAATTTCTTAATTTGCATTTCCTTCCGTGCATGAAGCAAAGTTAAACGGAAAAGTCTTGCTGCTGCCTTTTACGGTTTTCATGAATGACAGGCGGTAAGGTAGGCAGGCAGCAGGCAGGCAGGCAGGCAAAGGGGCAGGCACAGAGTCGCAGAGAGCATTTTGGCGACACTTGCACTTGCCGCACTGACCTCAGGCACGGTGTGCAATAATGTTTGCGTTTCTGCTGCCATTGTGATTTGATGCCTGTTCCTTGAACTCAATCTGCATACTCAAGCTTCCCGCTGCCTGTTGCCCGCTGCCTTCTGCCTGCCACTTGTACTTCTTCCACTCTTGCACTTGCCGTTGTTGCCCTTTTTCTAAAGCGTTTATTTTCTCCATTCTGTTGACTCTTCCGACCATTTTACGACGAGATATATGGACGCAGCTACGAGCAAAACGTCCCTGTCAAGGACTTTATTGTGCTTCGTACCCCCCCGAGAAGTGCTTCTCGAGCGCAAGCAGCATAAATCTGTTTCCGTTTTTATGAGCTTTGCTTTCAAAGTGGATTTTTCTTTTACTACAATATTAATAAAGGCACATTTCCTAAGCTTTTCAATTCAATTTAAATGCAGGTGCTTTTATCGAGAGGAATAACAAATAAAAAAAAAATAAAAAAAATAAAAAAAGTAGTTTAAAATAGTAAAAAATACTTTCTCTGAATATTTGTCGAAGGAAGAGGTCTTAAGTTCTTTAAGCTGCTTGAGGTTCAAGATGTAAACTTTCCCATGATTTTAGTCCTTCATATTGCAGCAGCTTAAGTATAGCCCAAGGAATATCTTAAATACTGAAATATTTAAAATTCAAATATTCCGAACAAGTCTCCTTTTTGCAGAGAGTACTTTTCTTCTTTTGTCCTTTAGAGCATACATAGGTTCATGGGCTCCTCCTCACCGTGCTAAGCGTTAGAAGCGTTTGAAGAATGAAAAACTTTCTCTTCAGCCTCGTTTCAAACTCATTTCATTTTCTTACCAAAAAAAAAAAGGTTATTCAATTTTTTCCCAATTAAATTATAACGCTCGATTTTGAGTAAAAATCGATTAAGTCCACTAAGCAGCAAAAATGATGAGCGAAATTATTTTCGACATTTCCCACGTGTGCTGGTGACATGCTTCGTTGTTTTTTAATCTTGTTAGAAATGCAAAAGGTGGAAAATACAAAATGAAAAATCGGAAAATGGAAAATGCAGCGGGATATTAGTTTCCAGCGCATGGTTACATCAGCAGTAAAAAAAAAATAACATAAAATTGCGAAAATTTTCTTCATGCGGAAGCGATTTTGTGTCGTCTCTAATGTTGACAGCAATGAACCTTGTCAACCAAGAGGGATAGAACAAGAGGGAAAGAGAGAGAGAGAGAGAGAGAAAGAAAATTCGCATGTTGTAGCTGTATTAAACAGAAGCAGATAAAAAAAAAACGGAAGCTTACGACACATACTGACTCTGACTGACATAAAATTTGTGATTCCCATCAACGGAAATTGCTGCACATTTCCATTCATGGAGCATGTTAACAAGATCGCAAAATCTACGAACGGGAGCATTTCGAATTTCAATCTAATTTTTCGAACCGAAAATTTATGGATTAAATTCATTTTAAATAATTCTTAATGTATTAAAAATTTGTGGATAACCTGTCATAGTCTCTATGTCGAGGGGAGAGCACACTAGGAGGATTTGTAACGCTTGGAAAGGAAATTGAGAGAGAGAGATTTTCGAAAAAATGCTCTTTATAACTAATAAAAATAAAAATTAAAATTGAAAATTTTTACCCAGCTGGATAGCAAGCGACCATGATTGCGAAATCAAAGCGGCATTGTGCACACCGAAGTCCGAGCAATCTTTTTGAGCTTTATCTGCAACGAGAGGAAAAAGAAAATATTAGAAAATTTAAAAATAATGGAAAATTCAATAATTGCAAGTTGTATGATGGTTAGCTAGGGAAAAAAGATTTAAAATATTGAGCCGAAATTCGATGACTTCTAAATTGAATATCTTAAAAATTATGTCATTAAGCAAAACAGCTCTATCGATTCAATACTTATTCGCATGGGTATGCCAGTTGTTCGCAGTACACTAAGCGAGCAATGGAAACGAGTTCTTCTCAATTCACGCGATATTTCACGGCGATATTCATGGTATAAAGTCGCAACATTGTGAAGCACACAAGCGGTTTGCTAATTGAATTACGAGCGTTACGAATTGTCTTTAAGTTGTTAAATTGTAATTTTTATTTTAACAAGTATGTAAATATTTACACAATAATTATTTGCGTCTAAAGGCCTATTAAAATGATAAGAAGCGAAGTCTTTTTTGTCAGGTTTTTTACGTTGAAGGACTCAAGCTTCTCGAATCATAGTACTTCGCTATTATCAGGAAGACTATTGGTCAAAAATATTAAAGTAAAAATGTTAAATAATAATTAATATTAAAATTGAATGAAAATGAAAAAATCAAAGAATAAATACATATATAATACATAAAACTATAAATTAATATATAAAATTGATTGTCCTGTAAGTTCAAAAAATAACGAAAAAGCTTATAAATAAAAATTAAAATTGGAGGAAATGTTCTTACCCAGCTGGATAGGCAAGCAGACCACTGATTGGCGAAACGTCCAAAGCGGCATTGCTGCACACCGTAAGTCCGAGCACTTTTTTGAGCTTTATCTGCAACGAGAGGAAAAAGAAAAATATTAGAAAATCGTTAAAGAAAATGGGAAAATATCAATAATTGAAGTTGGTGATGATGGTGTAGCGTAGGGAAAAAAGATGTTAAAATATTGAGCCGAAATTCGATCGACTTCAAATTGAATTCTTAAAATTATGTCATTAAGCAAACACACTCTTCGACATACTCATTCGCATGGGTATGCCAGTTGTTCGCAGTACACTAAGCGAGCAATGGAAACGAGTTCTTCTCAATTCACGCGATATTTACGAGCGATATTCAGAGGAAAAAAGTCGCAACATTGTGCAAGCACAGGCAAGCGGCTTTGCTAATTTGAATTACCGAGCGTTACGCAATCTCGTCTTTAAGTTGTTAAATTGTAATTTTTATTTTAACAAGTATGTAAATATTTACACAATTTATTTGCGTCTAAAGGCCTATTCAAAATGATAAGAAGCGAAGTCTTTTTTGTCAGGGTTTTTTACGTTTGAAGGCACTTCAAGGGCTTCTCAATCAGTAGTAGCTTCAGCTTATTAGTCAGGAAGACTATTGGCAAAAAATATTAAAGTAAATAAAAGTAAATAAATAATAATTAATATCTAAAATTGAATGAAAATGAAAAAATCAAAGAATAAATACATATATAAGTACATAAAACTAAATAAAATTAAATAAATAATAAAAAATAAGTAAAGAAAAAACAAAATAAAAAAATTATAAATAAAAAAACACTAAAAAAAAATAATAAAAATAAGTCAAAATTAAATAAATAAAAAAGATAAATGAAAATAAATGAAAATAAATAAAGAAAAAAAATGAATAAACAAAAATTAATAAACATAAGTGATAAATAAAGATAAATAAAAACAACAAAATTAATCAAATATAAATAAGTAAGTTAAAAAAATATTTAAAAAACAATTGATAAAAACATTAAAAAAGGAATAAATTAATAAAAATGAAATCAAGGGAGCGTTCAGGTATTACGCATCGCAATTTTTGAAGATACTATCGATGGTGACAAACTATCGAAAACGTTAATGGGTTCTTGAAGACTATTGATAGTTTTATTGTTTCATTGTTTCATTGACATTCTTTAGTTTTGGAAAGGTGGTGCTGACTGGTACAGATTCGATTATTAAAATTATCGATTTTTAAAATATCGAATTGAAATAATCGATTACTTCCAGAGCCAAATCTATCAAACCCACAAATTAGACAAACTTCCACACACCTTGCTACATCACGCGGTGAAATATCTTCAGAAATTTTGCGAGTCTTATGTATGTGTCCCATTTTAGAAACCAAGTAGTGTCCAACCGAAGGTGGATTTTTAGTCGAAGCCGAAGCCGAACAATCGGCAGAGTTGAAGACGAATGCAAAAAATTTTACAGTAAGGAAACAAAATCAGTCTTTATTTATTTGACAAGCACAAAAAAAAAACCGCTCAAATTTTCTCTTAATTCTTTCGCTTTAGTCGCCCAAAAAGTGAGAATTTACGGCAATAATTCACTAGTGTAAAAGGTCTCAATGAAGCAATTGAAAATCTATAGTGACTTTTTTACTTCCATTAAAATGCAAAAATATTCGGCTTTTTCCAGCCGAAGCCGAAGATTAAGAATTGGCCGATCATGCCGATTACCGAAGCCGAACTTTGGGTCGGACACTAAAATCAAGTGAGAATTATAGGCGTTATGCTGAACGGCTTATACTATGACTAAAAAGTATGGATATATTCTTGACAATTGACAATTGTTTTAAAAAGTTATAAAATTATGAATTATCAAAATTATCGAATTTTAAAATATCGATTATAAAAATGATCAATTATATGTATAAATTTTCAATATAAATATCGATTATACCATTGATCGATTATTTACATTAACAGTATAAATGATCGATTGTATAAATTATCGATTACAAAATGATCGATTATTAATATTACATATCATTGAAACTATCGATCATATGTAACTATATATGTCACTCAGGAGCCGTTTCCATTTTGGTTCTTTTCAACACGGTCTTGGGTACCCACCATGGTCTTGGGTACCCACCAAAATGAGCATTTTTCACTTAGGTACTCACCAAAAGTATTTCTCTCTCGCTCTTTTTTTTGCCTGCCGAGTAACATCTCTTTCTAACTGGCGCAAAACGTCCCGCGCAATATCTATGAGAAAGGTTTTTCCCGTTTCGAGGGGTTACAAGGGATTTTTACTGATCACTTTTCTATAGAAAACAGAAATAAAGAGATCTCTTTCAATATCAAAGGAAAAAGAGTCCCAAAATACTCACTAACATCAGTGCTGGTTACAAAGTAATAAAGAGATCCGCATTACTTCATCAGTTACATATCATTCGAATCTGATCGATTTGCATATGTAACTATAATACTGTCAACGTTAATGGAGCCGATTAAAAACAATCCAAATGGTCGTAATCAACACGCCTTGGTACCCTACCTAAAATGAGCTCAATTCTGGTACCACCATAATCGAGGATCCTTTCCACTCAGTGTACTGAAATGTAGGTGTAATTGTACCATTTCGGCTCTTTTTTGCACTTCAAAGTACAGTAGTACAATTTGCATTTCTAAGGACAATCAAGATCCCGACGAAATTTGTAGTGACTTAAATGGTAAAAGGTTTCTGTCGTTTACTGAGTAGTGTTTGCAAGGAATTGTTTATATACATTTTCCAAGAAAAAGTAGCAATAGCAGACTAGTTCAATATCGGAAAAGAGTCCAAAAACTTCTCTCGATGAGATTGCCATTACGAATGGTATGAATAAATCTTCTTCTAAATGACCATGTCATCAGATTTGAGAAGTACTCAAATTTCCTTGTATGTCTTCGGTGAATACATTAATGAATTGGCATTTATGAAAAAAATTCCCAAATGGAGTAATAGACACTTTACTATATTTAGGTACAATTTATGGACTCAATTTAGTGACACACTGAAATTCCACTTTCCACCTGTTACCAATATTAAAGAGTTTCAAACAAAATTTGCCTTAACAAAAAACTTTTGTGAGAAAAGATAAGGTTATTAAAATAATGTGACCAAATGTGAAAGGGTATATCAGTAAACTAAAGAAAAATAATAATAAACAAAACTAATGCGCATGCGCCAACGCCTCCACGGCACTTGTCTGTGGTATTTTAAGCATTTCAATATGAACAAGTAAATCATTGGAATTTTATTGGGAATAACAACTTCCATATTTCCATGAAGCTATCTGCTCCAAATTAATAGAAAAACAATAAAATATAAATAAAATAAAATATATTAAGAAGAAGAAAAAATGTAATAGGAATAATAAAGAGCGATCGGAACACCCACACGTGTTCGCTAGCGGCTCCTCTTCGGACGATCAAAACAACAGAAGTGTGGTGCTGCTCGAGCTATTCCCAGAAAGTGCGGCGAGTGGGTGGCATTGCAAATTTACACAACAATCCAACAATGTATCGATAATTGCTGTATTGTTATCGACGTTATTTAAATTGAGTGGAGCCTTAATGAGAGCTTTTACTTTGAACTGAGCGACAAAGAAAAAAGGAGACACATGACATTCCGTTTGATGAATGACTTTTTCAACTCGATTGCTTCAATTTTAACACACTTTCAAAAGTGGGTCAGTCGTTGCCAGACAGCATTTTTTTTTTTTTATTCATAAGAAATATGCAAGAAAATTCCCCCGAATTTATAGTCCAAGTAATTTAATTCCTTTTTGGCATTACTTTCAGTATAAACAGAAAATTATTAATGGGAAATCATTGTGTGACAAGTGCCGAGTCGTCGTCCAGTCGTTGCTTGAGAAATTTCATTCATAGTTTTCCCTACGAGATGCAAATTCAATTCAAGCGTGGCTTAAACGTGCCTTTTTCCTCAATCGATCGCTTTGTTTATTCAACTGCGATTTAAAGATTTTCTCGTCGCTCGACCGGTTTTTTTTTCTTCTTCTCTTGCTTGCTGATTGCTTGCTGCTGGCTGGCTTTTGTTTTCTATTAAAAACCGCATCTGTCGACCGGGCTGGAACGACCTTAAACGCCTTCAAAATAAATATTTTTCAAGCCCGCACATTTCGCCTCGCTGTACGGTTATATGCCCATAAGTCGTCATAAAAAAACAAGTAATAAAAACAAAAGCAAATGCGAAAATAAAAATAAAAACAAATATCGAAAATAAATTAATTTTATGCTCGTAGGAGTCGTCGTCGACTTCAATGATGCAAAGCGAGCAGCACATTTTTTTCAAAATATTTCCAACAATTCATATACATTTTTTTTTCTTATCATCTTTAATTTGAGAACATGAAATTTTGCTTTCCACAATTTTTCCCTCTCTCGCTAAGCTCCGCGATGATCTCACAAAAAGCCGCTCGCTTCAAGGCGCATTTTTCAATAGCTGCCGGTTGCGAGTCGCGATTGACAGTGTGCGATTCCTTCTGTCCCAGCTCCGGGCGGCGTCTTCGAAAAATTGCATTCTCGGCATTTGCTTTTGGCTTTCAATCATCGTCGAATATCTTCGCAACGAAACATTTCAATTAACCCAAATTGCTTTGCGAGCACATTCGACGACTGCACGAAGACTTGCGGAGTCGCTGCACCTCTCCATCGCGAGCGCCTTTGCCATACCAACTCCTATTTGCATCGTAATTACTGTCATTGAAGTTAATCATCGTCGCTGACAGGCGTTCATCAAATGTTGCTGTAAATCAATTCTATGCGATTTTCCAAGCCAACGCAACGAGAAACCCCGTTCTCAGGTGAAGGAGCCGAACCGCTTTTCTCATGGCAGACCAATTGGCAACCGAAAAGTCGTCTCTCAATGTGCCAGATGGATGAACTCTCTTGTACGGCAGACGAATCGTCGTGGGCTTTTCAGGAATTTCATTTGATGGACATATTTTATATAAATTAGAGAACGTTGGAAGGCATAAAAAAATAAAAATAAATAAAGTCTCAATGCGGAAGTTGTAGGTACTCGAATATTTATCGTTTCGCCTCATTTTTGACGCCCATTCATTAGGAGCGCTCCATTTAAAGATTCCTGGTGTCAATGAAGCCTAAAGAATTTTGTAATGAAATATGTAGTTCTTGTAAATAAATTTGTCGTTTTAGCTTTTCTATTCAACTCATTCAAAAAAGTTCCATTCAAATTCCAATGATCAAAGAGCATGAAGTCATTCGGAGCGAAGAAAAATTCGTGACTTGAGCCGAAGAAAATTAAATCGCCTCACATGATTAGGTTCATTAAGTAATTAAAAAAAAAAATAAACAACCACATTTAAAACAATATTTTGTTATTAATTCCGCTATTAACCGTATGAGTGAAGACTCAAGGTCGTGCAAATCTGATCGTCGTATCTCCCCAGAAAATATAGCCAAGACTCTGCAGCAGGCACACAGCCACGAAAGGTTTTTGGGGGGGTTTTAACAAAAAAAAAAAAAAAAATTCAGTAAAAAAAAGGGGCGCAAAATCTTGTGAAGACCGACCCCCTAACAGTGTCTAAAATTTATACTCTAAGGCTCATAGTCTTCAACCTAGTTTAAACTTTTTGAAGGTTTAAACTTTCAAATTATGGTCTTCAGGCGAGATTAAACGAGGGTATATATATATAAAATCTTTGTAAAATTCAAATATAGCAAAGGTATTCGATTGGGTTAAACTGACATGGAGACTAAAGGAATATATTTGACAATTTAAACTTCCGAAGCTCTTAAACCGAGTTGAAGACTACAACCCTAAATGAATGCATCTGAAAAATTATTCAAAAAAATATTTTTTCCTCCTTTATGAACATTTGCTTGCATGGAATTTTTAACTGCAATTAATTCGAAGCAACCTCCTAGAAATAAAATTATTTTGATGAGTCTTAAAGCGCCAATGAAAGGCCTCAAGGATATTTCCCAAGGGAATAAACTTGGAGTCCTTACTTGGAGATTTAGACGCATTTTTGTCATTCTTAGGGCAATATTCCGAGCCCTAGTTATTAAGCATCACTTTAAAAAAAAGTACTCTGAATTTCAGGCGAGGGTTTGCAACCCCTCAAGAATCCCCCCTGGCTGCGTGCCTGCTCTGTAGAGCTTCGGTCACAATATTTTATTTTCGTTCTCACAAATGAACTCAGAAGATATTTCGTAGAACCCAAAAATTGCGCAATTTCATGCAGCGTAAATGGCGAGACGGCTTCATTATTTCATTCGTTTGCTGCAGCGTACGTTTGAGTGAGCGAATGCGTGCGCATGCGCAGATTCAAGTCGAACAATTCGTTCCGAAGCGATTGGGCGATTGAGTGAGTGAGTGAGTGAGTGAGTGAGTGTGAGTGATGACTGACTGACTGACTGAGTGAGTGAAGCGAATTTTAGATTTTTAAGCCTTTCAATTTTTTATTTTTATTTTTGAAATTCGAGGAAAAAATGGCCCGTTGAACAATTCTTTAAGCCTAAAAGTGTTTGGCTTGGGAGGAAGTACAAAAATGGAATGCCGGCGGCTTAAGTTCGACTGGACAACGTTCGTTGACACATTGGATATACACACATTTGTACCAACAAACAAGTGGTAGGAAACTAAAGATATCCAAAACTGATTTTTACTGCTACATTGTCTTGACTCAGTGCTGGCGGTTTATAGGTTTATTGCCCGTTGCCCATAAACCTACTTCGATAATATTTATTTGTACGCACTCACGTACCTATACAGAAGTCGATTGCCATGTAGGTATATATATATGTCTGCATGCATGTAGGTGCATTCGCCTGTCTGCCTTGCCAAATAAAATCATTCAACCTGGCACTTAGCTGGAGAAAATACAATGGAAATCCAGACTGGCGTGAGCACTTAATCCACTGCACTGCCGGAAGATGCCAACAGAAAGAAGCAGGAATTACAGACATAATTTCACTGACAAATTACATATGTCATCTCTCCTTCCGCGTCTCTGGCTTCTTTGGGCCAACGGTTTCCGTTGCCAACGATGCCAGCAGTGCAACGAGCAATGAGGATTGTGGAATACGATGGCCTCCTTCGAATGCGTAAACAATAATGCCATACAATATTGACGTCTTTGACAAGGGCCAAAATGTGTGAGGCACAAAAAAAAAAAAAAACAACAGGCGGACAGACAAACCACATATGAGCAATTTGTGACAGCGACATGAATCGGTGTGGATCCGTACGGGTCAATGCACGTGAGATTGTTGTTCGAAGGGGTTTTTTGTTTGTTTTAGGTTAATGGGCTGGCTTACTGCACAAACGCGTGCGACGCTCGAAAGCTGCATTCAAAAGCTCATGGAGCTTCAATTACAAAATTCCAAAAAAAATAAATAAATAAAAAATGTAATGAAAATGGGGAACATTATTAAAATGTATTCGAAAAAATAATAAAAATAAAACGATAAAAAAATTATTATTCAGTAGTTAATTTCAATTGTGGAGCCCACTCTTTTGTTGTTTTTCATTTTTGTTTCGATTTTAGAAATTTTTCGAATTCCCCACACCATTCTCTGCGCTTAGGAGCCCACATGACGCGTCCATGCGTTCATACATACAATATATAGTACATAGGTATGTAGAAGCTTCTGTCTGAAGTAAAACAGCAAAACAGTTTCTTTGTCTCTGCTGGTTATTAGTTCAAATTATGAAATCATCGTTGGCGTTTTGTGGTACCAAAATGGCTTCAATGTATGCCTTCATCTAGTTGCCGTTGAGTCTGGCAGTCGATTTGTCTATTTCGATTATTTCGCTCCTCCGAATGAATGTTGACTTAAGGCTTTCGACAGATATTCGTGTTTGTTCATTTTAATTGCTTATTTTAATTTTCATCTAAGAGAAAAGATTTCGGGAAGAAAGCTAATACATATCGTTGAAAGAAAATGTGCTCAAACAGACTTTGGATGGAATTGAGTCATCGTCTTCATTTGATGAATTTTTAATTGTTAATTGAATAATTTTTAAATGTTGACTTAGAAGTAGAGCTCGAGAAAAAATCAATCGCACTATCGATACTATCGATGGTTTCAAACTAGACTATCGATAGTTTTGATTCATTGACATTGACTTTAGCATTGGAAAGGTGGTGCTGGCGGTGACATAGGGCTTTCTTCTTTTTTTAATGGACAGATTCCTAAATATGCAATTATTTAGGTAAGGCCAAGAGCCGCTCGAAAATTCATCTTTCGATTATCAAAATTATCAATTGTCAAAATTATCGATTGTCAAAATTATGGATAATCGAAACTATCGATGGTGATGATGTTGGTGATGATGATGATGGTAATCATGATGGCGAAGTTGGTGATGATGTCGATGATGATGATGGTGTTATAGGTGATGATGGTGATGATGATGGTAATGATGACAGTCATGGGGATGATGATTATGACTTACGCACGTTCTTGCTACATCACGTCTCGAAATACTTCAAAAATTCTGCGAGTCTTAAGTGTCCCGTTTTAAAAACCAAATGAGAATTATAGGCGTCATGATAACATTTTATTCTATGCACTGTTGCCAGAACGAGGGGTTTTTTCCGTTTTGATGGAATTTTTCGATTTTGCCTTTAACCAAAAAATCACTTCAAATGTTTACGAGGGATTTTTACTGGTCACTTTCCTAAAGGAAACAGAAATAGTGAGATTTTTTTCAATATCCGCGGAAAAGAGTCACTAAAATACTGTCTAGCATCAGTTCTGGTTACAAAGTCTGGAGAATTGAGTAAGAAAGGTTTTAAAAATCGGCACCTTGTATATAACCGCGCGATATAAATTGAGGAGGATAGAATTTTCTATCCGGGCTTTACCTAGAGAAAATTGCATATACCCTGTCTAGATTATTCACGTCATCATCGCCAATATAGGGGCGATCCTACTCAGCGCCCAGGTAGGTTTAAGATAAGCCTGATCGAGTCAAGATTTGTTAGACCAGGGCCTGTCTACACCCAGCCTAGATTTATCTATATTGTGGCAAATCTACATAGCTAGGCTCAAGCCATTCACCAGACTTCTCTAGGCAATTTTCCAGCCGGGTTACTGTGAAAAATGAAGTCGAAAATGAGTGACTAAAACCATAGAATAAGTAATAATATTATTATTATAATATCGTCGGCTTAAAGTGTAAACCTGCTAACTAACAATTTCAAAACTTTACAGGGTAAACAAAAAACACTTTTTTTTCAAGACTTCAAAGTAGGGAAGGAGACTCAAAATATGGATGGTTTATTTTGTTCCTATATGAAGTCTGTTCTAAATTCGATTTTGTGCACCATACAAAGTCTACTTGGAGTCACTTGTTGGTGTTAGCTGTGAACTTTGACCAAAGTTGGACTTAGCAGTTTTACTCATAACCAATTTCTCCGTGTTTAGAATTTGAAATTAAAAAATATTTTTTTTTCCTGACGATGCAGTGTGCTTTTTTCTATCGAATGACATCGAAAAATCGGAATCGGTTAAAAGTGGACTTAGCAGGTTTACACTTTAAGCCGACGATATAACAAAGCTTCCATTGTCCGAATCAGGCTTTTAAATACGTTAAAGGATTTTTATGTTGTATGATTTAAAAGTCGATGGCTTCCTCGGTTGTCAAGACATTAGCGGATCATAATATACTGCGCGGGGGTTCGAACCACCTCCGAAATGCGGGTAATCACAAAGAATCACGATGAAATAGTCTTGACATAGGGACTTGTACACTGAGCGAAAACTACGGTTGTGTAATTTACAACGATTCGTAGTATACTACGACCGTAGTTATTTTAGAGCAAAACTGTAGTACGGACGTATTCAAACATGACTTTAATAGGCATGCGTATTCTTTAGGAACAAATTTCTTTACACACGTATTTAAAAAACTTCTATAAAAAAACACGTAAAATAGTTTTCATTTGACTTTAAGTAACATATTTAGTCCACGCGAATTAGATTTCTCCGTGGCGTACGGGTAGCGTATTCGCTCAGCAATCCGAAGGGCTCGGGTTCAAATCCTACAGCAGGCGACTGAAATGTGTGAAAAATGGGAACTTTTCAAGCAAGTAGAAAAATATTAAAGGTCAGCTAGAATGAGAAATCTAGCTTTCCCCAACCGTATAGATAAGAGAGAAGAGAGGGCCCATCCCGGCTTTGTAAAATGTATTTTTTTTGTTGCGTAAAATGTTAAGTTTTAAAGCTTTTTATTCCTGTAAGGTTTTTAAATATTATATACATAAATGTTATGTTATTATTTGTAAAAAAAAAAAAAAAAAAAAAAAAAAAAAAAAAAAAAAAAGAGCCTGACCGGGGATCGAACCCGCCGACTTGGGATTTGGTACTACTTTCGTATTTCAAGTTTTTTACTTCGCTTGTGGTTATTTTAACTACGTCCGTTAATAGAGCCAAATCATTGCTGTTCGTAGTTAAATTAACTACGTTTTTGTTATTTTTACTACGATTTTTAGCTCAGTGTAATGATTAAAGCCCCTCCTGAAATAATTCTCTGTCCGTGAGCTTGTTGAAAGCATTTAAATGCTTTCAGTTAGGACCGTCATTAGTTTTGTTTTTCATTGCCAAAACGTGTAAATCAGGGATGGGCGTTTACGCGTAAACAGACGTAAACAGGACGGAAACAGCTGATTCCTTTGACGAAATGTGAAATAACATAGCAAAACTTTTCAACAATTACAAAACATTCAGTAAGGTTTAATAAAAATGTCGGCCTGCAATAACGCCAAAAGAACAAATTCTTTGATTTCTTCTAATTCTGGTATGAAAAACAGAAAAATATGAACTTGTTTACGTTTACTTGTCTTTTTACGTTTACATCAATTGAAATCTGTTTAAGTTTACGTTTGTTTACGCGTAAACAGCAGCCGTAAACAGCGTAAACAGTTTACGCGCCCATCCATGGTGTAAATAATGAATCAAGCGAAAATTAAATCACAGAAAAATCCATTCAAACTAAAAAAAAAAAAAAAAAACATAAAGCAAAATTCAATGAATTATTGATAAGGTTCACCGTCATGCGATTGCATAAAAAATGCATCGAAAAAAAGAAAACGAATTGAAAATGACTTTCGCGGGCAAGAAAGAGAAGTGCGAAAAATTGGTAGTGAAACGCGATCTTCCAGATTATTTGGGTGCATTTCTGCTATAATTATGAGAAAATTCATCAATAAAAAACAACAACAAAAAGTCAAGTGGAGGGAAACTCTCGTCATTTGAGACGAAAGAGCCAAACAGCATCGGAAAAGTTGCTCCGCTCGCGAGCAAATTCGAGTGAATGGGATCGTTATCTCGTGCTTCCCGGCGTTTCGTTGTTTTGCAATTTCGTTTTTAGTTTTCATTTCGTACTTTTCGATTCTCTTTTGTGTTTACGATGTTTTGTATAAAGTTTTAATTAAGTCATAATTCACTCGCGCATCAAGCGAACAATGGACTTTCGAATTGACAGACAAATTCAAGTGAGATCAAAGAATAGGCATTCCGCCATCCAATGGAGCTTCGAATGCGCTTTAGAAATTGTCAATTTGCATCCCGCCTTCAAAATTCTCCAATTTTTTTTTTTTTTTTTTTCAATGAATACTTGGACTGAAATGCACCCACAGAGCTGTCGATCGTATTTTGTTTTCATTTCCATCATTGAATCACTCAAAAATGACTCAATTGAAGTGTTTTGTTTTTTTTATTGCCAACACACTTTTAAGCCACAAAAGAATTTCCTCTTTTCGAACTTATTTAATTTAACTTCCCCGCATTTTGCATCGAACGACATAGTTTGACAACTTATCATCATCATTGTCTCTACATAATGTCAGTGTCAAATGGAAAAAGCTTAATTCTACAGCTGATGAAAAGAGTTGCCAGCACGAAAACCAAAATAAATAAATAAAAAATTAACATAAAAGGTGGAATTAGAAAATATACGAATTTCTTTCGACAACACAACAAAACGCCATCATTTGAATACGAAAAAAACTTGGACGACCGAAATTTGCTCTTTACCTTTTGTAGCTTTACGATTTCCACAAGTTCATGGACTTTTGACCAACTTTTCATCACGTTGGGCCATTATTTCGGCTACACACGTTTGACTTGAATTTTTTTTTTTAAGCTCAGCCCAAATGCGTTGATTTGATCCGAATGCAGAACAAGAAGACAAGACGAAAAAGAAGCCATTAATGAGTTAAATGAGTTTGCATTTGTTTCCAGGAGAAATTAAAAAAAAAAACTCAGTATTTAAGAAATAATCTTTGGAGTTTCAAGAAAAAACGTTATTTTTTACAATTAAAAAATTTATCAAAAGTGTCATGCATCATACACAGTGAACTCCCTCTTTGCGGACCACTCTTAAACGGACACTTTTTCGGGAATTTTTAAGTGTTCCTTCTTCTTAAATAGTATTCTCTTAAGCGGACACCTCAATTAATCGGACTCATTTCAACTACGATCTCGTAGGTGTCCGCTTAAGAGAGAGTACACTGTAATGCGTTTATACGTAGGTACGCCTTATGCCAGGTTGCCAAAAGCGCAGGAATTCCTGCGCACCATGCCTGCAAACATTCAACACATACAAATATATAGGACCAATTAAAATCAAAAGTGCAATTGGTTGAAATTGGTTTCATATATTTGGATATGTTGAACGTTTGCTGGAATTGATGCGCAGGAATTCCTGCTTTTTTGGCAACACAGAATCCAAAAGCTGTCGGAATAGGAATTTTAGTCGACTGAATTTTCATAGATATTTCATAGAAAGCCGGATAAAATAGGGCAATTACCAATAATCCAATAAATCCAAAAAAAAGAACCAATAAGAGTTCCGATTCATAACCAAAAACAACAAAATTTGTAAAATTTGTATAAAATTTCGATCGGTTTTACGTGCGATTCCGATAGCTATCGAATTTTGTGACACCCCTGAATAACTCAGTCCAAAAAGGATATTTTATCGTTTTGTATGAGTGCTACCACTTTGTTTTATTTTCAGTCAGGTAGCACGAAAATATTGTTTTAATCTTGCTTCTAGATTGTCGTATAAACGGAGACTTCACTACTAACGATTAATTTTTAATTACGATTAGCTGCCGTGTAAACGTAG
Source organism: Chlorops oryzae (assembly GCA_020466095.1). Taxonomy (NCBI): domain Eukaryota; kingdom Metazoa; phylum Arthropoda; class Insecta; order Diptera; family Chloropidae; genus Chlorops; species Chlorops oryzae. The sequence continues at coordinate 91,669,735 of CM035807.1, read as the reverse complement.
TAATAGTAAAAAGACCAGAAAGGCCCCCGAGACTTCTTCATATTCTTCTTCTTGTTGTGTTCAAGTGCCTCGGCCTATCCAACGACCACGACCAATAATACAAAGTGTTTTGGAGATTTTCAAGACCATAAAGGAGACCCCTTTTTGCCAAGCCTACTACACAGAGTTGGTTGGGTGTAAAAAAAAACCTCTCCGTAAACCCAATCCAAGACATTTTGATGATGAGAACAGAGACGATTGCATATTGCAAGGGATAAGAATCTTATCAGATACGATCGAAAAGGTTTTATTAACATATTTTTGATACCCTTTTGAACATTTTTATGAACAGTTTTCCATATAAAAATGCATCTGAACATCTAATAAGTTTATAACACACCCTTTAAATTTTTTCCCCAGTGTATTCGCGCTTTCTTTTTGAGATTTTTCTCACGTTCCGCACTTAGACACTCGCTTATATTTTTATGTTGTATGTAGATATATACTTATATATATATATTTTTTTTTTAGCTTCAGTTCAAGAGATACAACGCATACGAAAATGATTTAAATACCTTTCGAAAGAGAGACGGAAGAGGCAAACCTTTGTTTGGAATTTATGTTAAAACGTCGGCTTTTCATTCAATACACCGACTGCTTCGCTAGAACCGCATGCAGACTGGCATGCTGATCCGTAGGAAAGGCCGCGGAATAGATAAAAAATGTGATTTGCTGACACAACAGAAAATTTGTTATTCAAAGAGCGCAATAAATGCTAAAAAGCAAAGCAGAACGAACGAAAGAACGACCGAACGACGGCCAACGACTAACCAGCAACAACAACAGCAAGAATAACAAATAGCAAAAATAGATGGCAACAAATAGCCAGCAACAAATAACCAGCGAGCAACAATCTAACCCAGCCAACAAGTTGCTTTCGCAAACGGCGTGTAAACGGCGATCGCAGTTTTATGTTCTGGCAGGCCGCCGCCAGTGGAGACCGAAAGTTTTTATTCCATTTTTCATTTTCTTTTTTCTCATACACTTTTTGCATTTCAGTAATGAGTTTGCATAAAATAAAGCTGAATTTTCTTTGTCTTAAATGAAGCCGCAGTCGAAGTTCAAACTTATATAGTTATCTAGACATTTTGAATTCGCATTGAAAAAGTCGAACTTTGTGATGGTCAAATTATTTCATCTTATTTTGATATTTCAAAGAAATCATTTAATAAAAAAAAAAGTAAACAAATTAATCAAAAGTTTTATTGTTAGCAAATTGGAAGCTGCGGTCTCGGAATATTATTGAAAAAAAAAAACCGGTTAATGAAAGGCGTTATTACGACATTCTTGGGTCTCGCGGTTGTTTCTTTTCTGAATATTTTATTATTATAATTTACTCATGACGCTTAAAAACTCTTGAAACTATTGAAATAAATAAAAAGAATTGAGGCGATCTAAAGACATTTTCGGGATCTCTTTTCTTTCGATACATACTTATGATAGCTGTTCGACAATGTCATCTCGATGCCTCTAGATCTCTCAATGATCCCGAATTAGAAAGAATGCTGATCTGCTAGGAGTCTGGATTTTTTTCATCGAACAATTATAATTATTTAGTCATACAATCCCAAATACTCTGGTGCTCGCTGATGTATCAATCTCTCTGTAAATAATTTCGATGCTCTAGTCTCTACGGCTTTATACAAATCTCCTGAAACGTAATGCATCTAGTTATTTTATATTTTCTGGATCTTCTATGCTCTCTCATCCCATACTTATCTCCTCTATCTCTCTATCTCTATCTATTCTTCTATCTCTCCTATCTCTATCCTTCTCTATCTATTTCTATTTTTTATCTCTAATTCTCGATCTCTCTCTGATCTCTTCTCAATCTTCTCTATCTCTCTCATCTCTCTCTATCTCTCTCTATCTCTATCAATCTCTCTCCATCTCTCTCATCATCTTCTCTATCTCTCCATATCTCTCCTATCATCTCTCTCTATCTCTCTCTCTCTCATATCTCTCTATCTCTCATCTATCATCTTCTATCTCTTATCTATCTCATTCTATCTCTATCTATCTCTATCCTATCTATCTCTATCTACTCTCTCATCTCTATCCTCTTCTATCTCCTACTTATCTCATCTCTATCCCTCTCTATCTCTCTATCTCTACTCTATCTCTTATCTATCTCTATCTATCTCATTCATCTTTCTCTCTATCTATCTATCTCATCTATCTTCTATCTATCTCTTATCTCTCTCTATCCTCTCTCTATCTCTCTCTACTCTCTCTATCATCTCTCTATCTATCTCTCTATCTTCATCTATCTTCTCTCTATACTTATCTCTCTATCTCTATCTCTCTATCTTCTCTCTATCTATCTCTCTATCTCTCTCTATCTTTCTTTTTCTATCTCTCTTTTTTTATCTATCTCTTTTTTTATCTATCTTTTTTTATCTCTCTTTTTCTATCTTTCTCCCTCATCCAGACCAAATATAACAAACAAAGATTTAACAATCCCTAAAATCAAAAAAAAAATTCCAATAGGATCGGAATATAATATCGAAATAGGAAGAATATCCTTATACTTCACGCAACATCAACAATAATTTTGATTATTTTTTTTGATGTTGGATTTCATCCATGAAATCTCTTTTTTTATTTACCTCATACGCTGCTATATCCTCCCTGCCATAAATGGCGACAGGTGATGAATTTCGTGGAGCAAACATTTTTTACAAAAACTGCAAAACATGCCACGATCTTCTTAGAACTTCTCCTTCAACAAAGTCCTTCAAGTAAACCCTTTTATTCTCTTGCTTTGCTGGTCTTCACAGGCTCGATAATGTGAGTAAAATTTGTTTCTTATCTTTTTCACTTTGGGATGGCACAATTTTGTTGTTGTTGTATTTATGATTATATTTTGAAAAATTGTTCCTTCCTTACACACTCATCAACGAGTTAAATTCTTCAAAAATTTTTATTTAGAATTTTTTTTTTGAATTCTTTTTTTTCCTTAAAATTCATTCGCATGCATATTTCTTTAAATTTTATTTCTCTTTTTTTTTTTTATTAAATTGTTTATGCGATTTTTAATGACTAGCTTTATGTTTCGTCTTTACAAAAAAAGAAGAAAAAAACGTCGTTCATTTATTATTGACGCTTTAAAAATATGTTTTGTTTAAATTGCTTGTTCGCTTCTTCTTTTTTTTTTTTAATTTGTACTAAGTTCGAGTGTCGTTGGTTTTGTTGTTGTTGGTGCTGCTGCTTGCAAGTCAAGGTTGCTGGCAACAAAATATTCAGTGAATTCGTCGTGTACTGCTGCTGTTCGTTGTTGTTGTTGTTGTTGTTGTGTCGATGGTGCTGATGACATCAATGATCGATTCAAATCAATGGTGAGCGTTCAAATAAATAACACAAAGATTTTTATAAATTCGATTTTTTCGTTCACTTAAATTACTTCAAATTCGCTCTAAACTTTTTCAAATATTTTTTTCTATAATTTTTTTCATTTATCGCTTATTTCATTTCATATTGATTTCGTATTTCGTCAGCACCTTCACCTTTCGTTTTCGATTGAGATGCTCATTTCCGATTCTTCGGCGTGCGAGCGTTTCAATATGCTCAATGCCGGGGAATTAATAATCGTCGTTTCTGCTGTTATCCCTTGAGACACGTTTTAGCTTAATTTGTTTTTCTTTCCATTCGTTTTAATTGCTTAATTCAATTCAACTGCATTTTATTGAAGAAAAAGAAAATAGTAATACTTAATTTTTGATTTTTTAAATCGCTTTCACACTCCGACGCGCTGTGCTTATAATAATATCTCGCTCGCACGTCAGCGCGCAAAAAAAAAAAAATTTCGGCCAGAAACGCAGGTACGCTTAACAAGACGGCTCAATTCGAACTGACGGCCGTCGCACTTGCGCCGATTCGCATTGCTCGTGAGTATTGGAAGCCGAGCTCGCCAGTTGGCCATTCAGTCATTCAGCGTTCAGTTCAGTCGTTCAGTCATTCAGCCATTCGATCTGCCAGCTACGTAGATCCCCGTGAGTGTATTTTATCTGTCGGATATCTTCGTAGGTTATTTGCTATTGTCTTTCTTCGCTCTTGATTGAGTCTTTGAGTGTTAACAATAACAACAACAACCAACACAATTTCGCTTCTCACGAATTCATTTAAGCCGTTGCTCTTTTTCTATTAGCACGTTCAAAGCGAAGCTCAGATCTTAGCTTGACTTCGTCTCCTTCTCTTCATGCTTAGTATTTTTTCTTGTATTTTCAGCTTATCTTGAGCACTTCGCGGGCGGTTGATCAAACAAAAAATTGCAATTTTTTCCCCCCACATTTTTCCTCATGTTTTGATGGCTTCGATGAGTCTGTTTGTTTTCTCTAATTTTCTCGCAGTTCTCACCTTTTCTTCTTTTTTGAGCCATTAGATTAGATCAGCAATTCTATTTTGTTTGGCTTAGGGTTGGCACTTTTCATTTGTTTTGTCGTTTGTCAACACGAATCGCTAAGAGCTTCTTGACAAGTGACAAAAGTAATTTCTCATTGCATTAACGCGTTAAAGGCAGTTGCGTGCACAGTGGAGCAATTCGATAAACAATTTTTTGCAGAAAGAAGTCTTTTATAAACAGTTAAGCCAGGATAGTGAGTACCCCGGGAAGAGAGATGTACACCTTGATGGAGTAAACGCATCGACTGAGGATTATGGGTACTGCGGATTTCGTTGGTATTCTAACTTCTCGCGGGAAGGCCCGTTCAAAAATCATTAGCAGAACTTAAGAATCAAAAGTCCGTAGTGATTTTTTGAGATCGCCCAAAAGCACAGTTGCCAGATTTTTAGGGGAATATTCACCTGAGTGTCTCAAAATACGACCAAAACTCCCTTAAATTTAATTTTGAAATCTTCTAAAAATAAAAACTTGGTCCCATAAAAACTTTCCTATCCATTTTTTTGCCCAAAGAATCCACTAAAGATTATAAATGTCCTTTAATTTAGGGAAGATTCCCCTCAACTGGCAACAGTGATCAAAAGTATCCTGCAGTTATATTCAGTTCATATTAAGGATGGGCTGAAAATATCGATGTATCGGAAATCAATACTTAAAGTACAATATCGAAGAACGATATCTTCGAACTATCGTCTGAGTGTTTTGGGGTGAGAGACGTTTCTTTGAAGTTAAAAAAAAAATATTGTGTTTAACAAAACAATGCAGAATAGAAATATTCGATATATCGATATATTTTTGCGATAAACTAATATCGATAATGCTTTCAGTCGATTTTATCGAAGTCGATAATTTTGGCAATATCGCCCACCACTATTTCATATAAAAATATATCTTACTTATCTCTGAAGAAGTCTCATACAAAAAGTGTTGCCATACTTTCATATTTCTCATCTGAAATTATTTTTACAAATCTTGTTTTTTTTAAGTACTATTTTTTTTTTATAATCCTCTTTCATTAAACATAAAAGCTTTGTTTTTATTTCTTTACTTGTGAACGTCTTTGCATTTCTCTTTCTCCGCTCTTCACATTGTTGAATGGCCAAAATTATGAATCGTTAAAATAATCCAGTTAAGGGCGAATGCATTTTAATTGGCATGGGATTTAATGAGGCTACATACATACATTTATATTTTTTTTTATTATTATTTATGAATGAAGGCAATCATGTCAAAGCCGAAGCCGAAGCCCAAGACAATGCCATTCGTTTTTATACACGTTTAATGCAAATTCACATTCGTTGATGGCAATTAATTATTTTTATTTCTTGCTCCCTCTCCGTTTTGCTTTCTCGCTCTATCTGTCTCTCCCTCCATCTCACTCTCCATCTCAATCACTCTCTCCCAAGCGAGGCAAATGCTCATTACGGAATCGAATACTTCTCAAATACTTAGCAGTCAGCATGCCGGAATGAATCGTTTACAAACCAGATTACTTTGACATAAGCATGGCCGCTTTGTAATCAGCGCCCTTTACGAACCTATTTACTTGTAAACAAAGAAGTGATCCACTGCCGAATACTCATCGGCCGTTTATTACATTAGAGTGCTTTAAAACTTCAATAGAAAAGGTCATGTACAGTGGGGTCTCGTTATAAGTCGTTTCTCGTTCCTAAAAAATCGACGTATAGCGAATCGACTTATAAGGAATCAGTTTTCTTCATATAATTGTATGAAATAATTTCTAATTGGTTCCTCAAAGCTCAAAAATTGATACACAAATTTTATTAAAGTCAATAAAATGAAATTTCCCTACAACTGGCATCACTGCTCTAATGTCTGATTTCCAATTATTCGTCGGATGCAGAACGTTTTACGCTGCGTCCACAACAACGCAATTGATTTGAGCTGCTTCCATATGCTTGCATGGGTTTGCCTCAATTGACGGAACGCACCTGACGCGTCATTGGAGATGGCACTTAGGGGCGCAAAAGACGAAAAAAATGTTCCCCCAAACTTTTAGACGTAATTGCGAATCATTTGCGACGTATAGCGAACCAGGGTGTTAATTGATACGTGACGTAAATGCGAATCGACGTATAACGAGGCGACTTATAACGAGACCCCACTGTATAGACCTGGCGTGGCTCAGTGGGTAGAGTGTGCGACTAGGAATCCAAAGTGCGAGGGTTCGAACCCCATTCTGTAGGGTTAATTAAAAAATAGGTCTTCCAAATTTATTTCATAGAAATGTTTACACGAAGCTTTCACAGCACTTTTGAATTATGCAACTCGTATTTTTATCCGTTATAATGGATTAGAGTATTCTTTTGATCTTTACGATTTTTCCATTTTTTCTTGGTTGCGCGGAGATTCGAACTCAGGCCTTCTGACTGCTGAGCGCAGACGCTATCCACTGCGCCATGGCAACCTCTGATTTATACACAGCAAATATATTATATCAATGTTCGAGAAATTTTGCCGGCATTTACTATATAACTCTGATTACAATATTTGCAAAAGTAATCTATTACAAGTATGCTTTCCGTAATGCATTCTGTGGGCCCAATTCATTTAGCAGTGCGCCGCTGGGTCCCTTTCTCGCTCTCTTGCGATTAAAAGGGCACATGCACTAAGACGTCCACGGTGGAATAATTAAAAATATAAATGCATATGTGTCGTGACAAACGGAAATAATAATGGACGGACGGAGTCTAAACCCGGCACGATTCAATCCAAACCCAAACGGTGAATTGAAAAACGAAATTTTCACGGCAAATATCAAAAGAAAAGATAAGCATTTTCCCAACCAACCGTCAGCGACAGCCATCAACAATCAACACACAACACTCAACATCATTCAGCGTTCAACAATGACGTTTGCAACGAAGCTGAAACGAATATGGTGAGATCATTTGAATAACTGCAACTGCATTTTTTTTTCTGCCTGCAACAACTTTCGCCCATAAATAGATAGTTGTAAGCAACAACACCGTAACAACGCTAACAATAGACAGTAACAACAACAACAACAACAACATCGGACTCGGTACAATAAACAATTTATCCGAAATAGATAAAGCAATCGCAACGATTCGATTGCTCCGTTTCTGATGCTGTTTTTTGTGGCCGCTGCTGTTCCAACTTCGGTTTCAGTTCGATTTCCATTGTTGGCGTTGTTGCAGCTTTTGCGCCTGCGCGCACTTGAGTTGAGCGGCGATTGCAGCTGGCATTTTGGGCGAAGGGAATTCAAGCACTGGGTGTAACGCAACAAACAACTACTCCTCCCATCTCTTCATCTCTCGCCCAGCCACGTTGGATTTGTCAACTGATTTTGCTAAGATAAGTTATCTCTGGCCACAGCTACTTGCGGACACCCAAAGAAATCGAAATCGAAGCCGAATCCGAATGCAAAGCCATTGGGCCAACTGGCAAGCAGTTTGGGCTCAATTATGGAAAGAAAAAATGATCAAAAAATGCCCACAATACATTTCGATTATTGCATTTAATATTCAAAAACATTAGATCACCAACAAATTGTTCGCTTTACCTTTTTTTGATTGATTAAATAGACAGAGTTTTTTTTAGGTATTTATTTTTTGTTTTTGAATTTTTTTAATGATTTCAGCCATCGCCATCATGGCAAGCGAACGAGGCTCTTTGAAGGCCTTTGGGTTAAATTCTATTATAAACATTATAACCGACTCGAGATAATTAATTACCTGTGTAGGGTTTGAAAGCGTAAACTCCCCGCCCCAAAGACGAGCTGCTCAGTCAACAATTTTCTTTGAAGATTTTTTTTTCTCTTTGTTTTCTGGTCTTTTCTTTTTTCAATCGAATCGGTAGTTTTGGGGCAATCTTTCGAGGAGAATGGAGGAGGAGGTTGAATGTGAAAATTTGTAAATTTGTTTAGAATTAATTTTTTGAGATAATGGCGTTTTATTTTTATTAGTGTTGCTAAACACATTTAATCGCACGACTCAATCAACTCGATAATTCATTAATTTTGATTTGTGTTCCCTTGGAGAACAGCGCAATTTTGCGCTTTGTCACGCAACTGTCTCGAACGCCCACGGGGAAAAGAATTTAAACGATTTTCTTCCGATCGCTGTGGGATGTAATGATTATCGAGAGAATGTGCTCAAAAAGCTCGGAGTCAATCAAATTGGATTCTCGAAATTGCATTGCCAACCGACACGACAATCGGAGAGGGGCTGAATGAGTGAAACGAAAATCCCTTCGATTTTTTGACATCGAAATGCTTTTTTGATTCCATAATCAAAAACTCTCCTCGCTTCGAATCGAATCTTATCGAATCGATTCGAATCTCGTCAATTTCTTTCGCATCGAAAACGTGTTCGTCAATTCGGGAATGAGGTAAGATTTTAAAAAACTATTGCACGAGAATCTGACAGTCTGAATATGAAATTCATTGAAATTTATATTCATACATAAATATATTCTATCTCTCCAATAAAAGAGACTCAGAAACAAATTCGACATCGTGAAAGATATGATCACATCGCGGGCCCCAATCTCATTATATCACAGCAAATTGTTTTTAATCGCTTTCGACTCGAGGCATTCGGAATTCTTTTTTTTATTGATTTCAATAATTCCGATTCGCGGCTCGATGTCGATCGATGAAATTAAGGCTGATCTTGAGGTGAACTAACAAGCATTCTTATTGATTGCTTTGAGTCTAAGTTTATCTTAGATTCGAATTCAATGAATGGAATAATAGGGCAGTGTCTTTAAATTCGAATGAACAGAAAATTTATTTGACATGAAGATATGTGATTGTTTCTCCATCTCTGAGTGCGGTAAAGGCGTGCTGTTTGAAACATACTCGACCTTTTTGGTTACTTTTTTGACCCCGGTTTGAGCTCAATTAAGTTCAATCTTAGAGAGAATTACTCCCAAAACTCTGAGTTAAATCGCCTTAAATCGATTTGTAAATTGAGGGCTTTGGCAACAACAAAAAATTGGTCATCTAATTTGGAATTTTTACAGAATGTATCTGATTGAAAAATACCGTGATACTGGTACCCCGCAAGGGACCTAGAATTCTTCATCATTATAGAGGTTTCTCATTCCTTCACTTTCCAAAACAGGCAGGCTAATACGAAAGTTATCTTAGCTGGAGAGGGTCCCTGACCCATTCTAGTCATCAGGTAAAATTTGTCTGAACCTGATAAATTGTCACACTTACACTTAGTTAGGAACGTATCACATTTCTGGTAGCAGAGGTACTTCAATGTAAGATTATCCGACATTTATATAAACTATCAATAACACTGAAATCATCGATTATTGACATTATCAAACTCCACAAAATTGAATTGATCGATTATAATAGAATCAATAATTATTGATATAATCCATTTTTGAAATGTAGGTACATTATTGAAACTATCGATTATCGAATTATACATTATCGATTATCGAACTATCCAATATCGATTATCAAACTCTCGATTCTCGAACTATCCAATATCGATTGTCAAACTATCCAATATCGATTATCAAACTATCGATTATCGAAATCAAACTATCGATTATTAAACTATCGATTATCGATGCCCATCCAGACCTATCAAACTTACACATCTTGCTACATCACGTCGTGAATTATCTCATTTTACAAACCAAATGAGAATTATAGGTGTTATACTAAACTGCGCGTACTATGGTATGTACAAGGTATGGAAAATTGCGAAAGAAAGGCTTTAAAATTCGGTCCCTTTTATATTACCGCGTGATATAAATTGAGGAATATTTATTAAATTTTAAGTTTTTATTACAGGACCACCATTAATTTTTAAATTTAAAACTTTAAAATTGTTGATATTTTTAAGTTAAACAGTTCAAACATGCTTGATTGAAACCACACCCACTTACTCCCTGAAATGTTCAGACTTAGCCAGCCAGACTCAGCCGGATTTTAGTCGCCTTTTACGACAGGCATGCCTTACCCCGGGATAATTCTAACCCCATCAGCGGAGGGGAGAACACAATTAGTTGAAATTTTAGAATGGAACTTCCGAATGTACAGTCGATACTATGGATCGTTCAGACTATCGATTATTCAGACTATCAATGGTCGTAACTATCGATAGTTCTCCAGTTCTAGCAAAAATACCGTGACCTTCGGTAGTTTTTTCTTAGAGCTGCCAGACGAAAATCGGCTAATTCACGATTTAAGTTGTGCATTTATTTAATCAAATTCAAGTTCAATGCGCGACATAATGCAAAACTAGGCCGTTGATTTGCCTTAATGGTGTAATCGCTTTAAGGTATAAGTCACGCAAAAAAAAAAAAAAAAAATTATTGCTGATTATCGCTTTTATTTAAGAACCGACAAAAATTTCTGGGCTCACATTAAAAACTTCCTAACACGATGACAAGCACTAATTGAGGAAGCTTCCGACCTGACATAATCCGCAGATACAAAATACTTTTCGGCGTCTTTTTTACAGCGCACAATTCCTCTGAGATGTGTGACAATGATTGCTCATTTAAGTGGTAAATTAATTTCGAAAAAAGTGAAGGAAATATTAAACAATTGAAAGACCTTAGTTTAGTCACTTATTGATTGATTTTGAAATAAGTTCCTAAGCAAGGCAAGTCAAAAGCGTTCAAAATAATTCGAAATAATTAACCTCGGCGAATTCCAATTTTGAGACTTCAACATTTTTATACCCAGCGTATGCAGGGCATATTAGTGCTGTGCGGATCTTGTAACAGTGATAACTTAGCTCCGTAGATATAGACCAGTGTCGGCCAAATTTTGATTTTCCTAGCACTTGTGCTTGAAAGACCGAATTCTGCCGCACACGTATAGGGTATACCGAATTGTGCGATTACCGGTCGGCTGCGTTCGTGTGTGTAAAAAACAAACTTCGTCAATGCAAATCAGAGTAGCTCACAGCGAAGTCGACAGCGCATTCACACACACAATTATGAATGTTTACGTATAGGTTTGGCCATCACTGATATAGACAAATATATACATACATATGTACATATATTCATGATCAGGATCGAAAACGGAATCGATTTAGACATGTCCATGTGCTTCAAATTCGAAACATATACCGATAGGTTGATCAAGACCAACCAAAGGTACAGGAGAAAAATTGATGTGACCCGCCCTCTGCCATGCCCACAAATGGAGACTTTATTTTAGTTTCGAAAGGCAAAACGTAGCGCGTCAATGTTGTCGGGACGCCGCAGCGCACTGGGTACATGTGTCAAACTCGGGCTTGACAGCCTTTTTTGCGAGTACTGTGAAAAATTGCTAACAAGCGTTAAAAAGACACCAAAATTCAACGTAGGCGCCTTTTGGTGGTCAGCAAGTTTGCCAAAAAGGATTAAATAAAAATTTCAAAATATATATATATATAAGTATATAAGTATGTATATAAATACTATGATCGCAAAAAAATGGATAAAGAGCAGAATAAATGCATTTAATGAGCTAAAATCGAAAAACGCTGTGGCTTTGCAATATGTTTTGAAATATTTTTGGCACTAGCAGCGTTCGCAAACGATTCCGAGTCTGAGAAGAAAAATTGTAATTAATTTTTGTTTATTTTTTTTTTTTTTGTGGGTAATTTTTCAATGTTCTCCTATTCAAAACAACTGCAAACTGCGACAAAAGGCGTCGAATATGTGCCAAGCCGCGACGACGCTTCAAGCCGGGCACGGTTCGGTCCACTACGCCGGCTCATATGCGTGCCAAATTGTGTGGTAAATTAAATAAATTTTCGATTACACAAAGTGCAGCGAAAAACAACGAAAAATAAATAAATAAATAAATAAAAAAAATTAAAAAAATATTTTAAAAAATCAATAAAAAGATGAAATTAAAAAAGTTTAAATATTAAAAAAAAAATAAACATATCGACAATGCTCATTAATAACTTGGAAGAAATGTAGGTTGTTTAATGAAAGAAAATTGCACGGCAAATGTTGAGCAAGCGATTTTTCTTCATTAGTTCGATTTCCTCTGCGCTCGGTCGCTCGCTTTTGTTTTAATGCCTTTAATGCCGGAACAATGAAAAGTCTATCAATTAAGCAACATCAAACCAAAAAAAAAAAAAAAAAAAGTCATAAAACTTTACGATTATTAATTTCATTTTAATTCAGAATAACTTTTGTGGGCGCGAAGCGAAGTTAAATTCGTCTGCCTGCTTGTCTATGTATCTCGCCGTCACAAATCTGCGCGCTCTGAGATCTATGATTTGGGAGTTCGAACTGACAGCTGACACCTGTTATTAACTGCGGCACTACGTCATGCCAGCAGCATCCGACCAGATCGACTCGAAAATATTCCGATCACCTGTGCAAGCATCAATTCGACTATGGAGCTAGCGACTCATATGCCGGCGGCGAAGGGAGATGAATGAGTGAAAGAGACGAGACGACGAGAGCGAAACAAGCTGAGCTTCCATTAAATTGCAGCGTTTCTCATTGTAATTTCGTAATTTATGCGGCATTTTGTATTTCGACACAATTATCCGACGTGGGCGACGCATTTTGAGAGGGAAAACTACAAAACGCTCAAGTAGAGGCAGACAGACAGACATATGGACAGACCGAGTGGCACTTCTCGACACACATTTCAGAGTAATGACATGCTCCACAATGGCTTGTCACTGAGAAACTCCTCTGCAGACCGGAGTCTACATATATTGGACTGCATTGCCTGCAGAATTGAGAAAAATGAAAAATTCAAAATTTAGACCATTCAAAGCAATTTATAATAATTTAGCGTGCAATTAATTTAGCTGGAAATTATTAATTTGAAATATCACAATGTCTGAGTTTTGCGATTTTAAAAAATTTTTTCTACGTTTTTGTTTTGATTTATTTCTCTTATTTTGGACTTTTTAGTAAAGTCCTTAAAGAAAAAAAGGTGGATTCGGAGTTCATGTTCGCAATCATCAATTTATTGGTAGATAACTCTGTTCATTATGCCAGCGATTCCCATACAGGAGGACACCACTCATCGTACCATACCCATCAATGACTACTGAATCAAAAAAAAACCGTTGAAACCTTGACCAAGAACTGTGGCATCTCAATATATGGGAACCTTAACTTTTTCCCGGAAAAAATTTGGTTGAATAAAGACGGTTGTCGGTTCCAGGAATGTCATATTTATGCTAAATACACATGTCTACCGTAGTATGCCAGTGCTGAGAGCATCTATGTGCGCTTGAGATTTTTTTAATATCTCAAAAAGTTACCTTTGAATTTTTTTCGTATAATGACAGGTAATATTCAGAGCTTTTTTTTAAAATTTACCAGAAAGTTGCGCAGCAACTGGAACACACTGGAAAAATTCATTTAATTTTAATTTTATTTTTTCTGGGAAAATATTTCTCAGTGTAAAATTTAAAAAAAGTATTTTTATCATCCTTGTATTGTTAACAATTGTTCCCCGTTTGTTTCATCTTTCTGACTCAGTTAGTTTTGAAGATATTTAATATTGAAAAAAGGCTTATCAGAAAGGAATTTTCAAGTACACTTCGCAAAAGGCACCTAAGAAATTCTTCTTTTCTTACACAGTTTACACCATAAATTAAAATTTAAAGTCCCTCTCAGAATGCCTCAATCGGATTACACCTCCTTTGACAGTAGCCCTACACTTTATTTTCATTCGTTGGGAGCAACTTGAAGCCATAATTGTCTTTTATTGTGTACCTCAGATAGAGAGAGAGAGTCCAATTATCGCTTTTATGTCAATTTTTATTTCACCCATTACATCTTGCGACTTTGTCAAGCGATTGATTTTCCAAAAAATTTTCCACAACTTAAAATTCGCATTAAAATTTCATATCAAAAGATTTTCCGTTTACTCGTTTGTGACATAAACGCGCAATAAAATTTGCTTCCATGACACAAAACAAAACGAAAAATTTGGAAATTTTTTATCATTTTTATGGATTGCTTTATGCACTCAATTAAGATTTAGAAAAAATGTTCGAATTTGCATAGATATTTGGTCTCAACGCTGTCTCGTGTGGGAGGAAGAAACCCATAAAGAAGCCAACAGTCATTCAGTGGGAATTAATTCGCATATTCAAAGGCGAAAAAGCTGCCAGAGCTGTAGGCACACATTTTTTTTAAAGTGAATTTTCCTTTTAATTTAAATTTTTGAATTTTTCTTTTTTTTTTTTGGATCTCTAAAAGATGTACCATAAAAATTACATTGTCAGATTATCATGTTAATATTTAAGTGATTTTTTTTTTTGGGGGCATGCATTTCTTGTAAAATTCTCATTTATTCCCTTTTCCTAAGCGAACAGCACTGCTGGGTAAAAAAGTACCTTTGAAGATGACTTCAGAATTTTGTTATACAATAGAATCCGGATATAATGACTGTCAAGAGACCGGTGAAACTTGGACGCACTAACCGGACGACGCACAAAACGGTGCAAATTTTTTTCCATTTTAGAACATATCGAAAATGTGCTTCAATAGGGTCACAGGTTAAAAATTGTGCAATTTGAATCCAAACTTGGGGCTGAATTTTCGTCCTCAAAAGCGGTTCGTCGTTATAAAAGAAATCGTTATATGAGGACTCTACTGTGCCTCTATTCTCGTTGCTACTTATTGATAAGAGAGAGAAAAAAAGGAATGGATGAGAAAGCCAAACAGAATAGGAATTATCATCTGAGCTCAGGCTTTTGGCAATAGAAAAAAATTATCTTTTGAATAATTCTTCTTCTCATTTGTCCATAAATGTGAGTGAAGACATCCATGTTGCTCCGAATATACAAAAATCACAGTCGGAAATCCAGCACCAGATTTCACTCTTTGGCTTAGAATTTTCCACATAAAAACACATCGTCTGCCCATACATATATAATGTAATCGCCAAGCCCTTGGGCTCTTTCCAAAATGGGGTTTTAAAAGGGTCAGCAACTGGCCACAGGAGATATGCTGCATTATTTACCCGGCATGTGTCGTAGCGTTCATTGGATTTGCAGCGCCGCAAAAAGAAAATGGGAAAATGTTTCACAGAACGATTTTTTTCACAACAGTTTACATATGCACAGAGGATATCTCGTGCTTCTGGGAAAGAGAGAATCATTTTTCATGTGCAATTTTCAAAGTCACGTTACATTTCCCTCGACATGAAAAGCACAAATGTGTGCAAAAACTTGTTTAAAAAAAAAATTAAATAAAAATGGTCTTTCATTAAGCCCGCGATGAATGGATAGGATTGTGCGCGTGTCTGAGGCAATTGCCAGAATGATAATGAGATAAATTTTAATAAAAGCAAAATAAATTAAATTTTAATTAATTAGTTTTATTTAAATCAAAAAAAGTTATTTTGAGGAACCTCTGAATTGACTCTCTGAGACTATTCGGCATCTGATGATGACGTTGCTGGTGATGACCTCCAACTCCAAAGTCGCAATGGAGTGATTTCTGCAGTCCTAGCTCTTTTGGGAATCGAAAATGATTGCTCTAAATTCTTTGCCATTCTTAGAAGCAATGAAATGAAGAATTTCTTGATTGTCCATCAATTTGGCGAATCTTCAAAGCGTTTAGCCGCCTGCTTGAGCGTGACGCGCGCGTATCACTTGACGGAGATAAGCACAAAAGCGTGGCACGAGTGCAAACACGATTAAATTAAGCAAAGCCCAGACAGCCGAGAAAAGAGCAGCGCTTTTATAAAGAAAACGACAGAAGCAAGTTTTCTAATTTGTAAAAATAATTCGCAAAAATTATTGGAATTTCTTTCAAGTTCAAAACGAGCTTCAATATACTCGTAGATGAACTGCCACAAAACCTGTTGCTACAAATCTTAATTTTAGTTCGATCGATTGTTCATTCTAGTCCAAATCTTTGAAAGAACATTCACAGTAGCCATTAAACGTGAGACACTAATAGAGGCAATTATGTAGGTATCTCTGAAGTCAAATAGAAGCGTAGGTTAAATCGACTAAGGTCCAGAATTGGCAATGCTCTTCTCAACTCGAAGATAAATAAAACACAGAAAAAGCCTTTGAATTTCGGATTTCAAAACTACTTTCGACTTAAGTTTACTCCATATCCATATGACTTCAGATATACTAAAAAACTGAATGTGAAGATGAAATGCTTTTCCAAAGAAACGGGTGAAAAAAAAAATATCTTTAAATGGAATCAAGATACTATTGCATTTCTACAGTCCCAACGAATAAAGGCGTTCTTCATAAAGCTAGAAACTTAGCTGCATTAATTTTAAAATAAAAAAAACGGTGCCCCAAAAACAACTTCCCCGGACTTAAGCGGTTTAAGCTTCACTCCTAAGATTTACTACTCTAATGCCGCAACAAATGAAGCAGATTTAAACGTGAGACAAGCGATAAATCACAGAACTGTGATATGGAAAGTTGCACCAAAAATTCCTTCCAATGAGATTCGAAGAACGAGAGAAAATGATAAATAAATTATTAAATTAATAAGTGGGAATGTGTAGAAAATTCGACCAGAACTCCGTCACAAATTAATAAACAAGATTGATTATGACGTCTGTCCATTCGAAACAATTTTCTTACAAATAGTTGATTCGCTTTTAAGACGGCAAAGAGACCAAATCTGATAATTTTATAATAAATCATTTCGAATGATATCGATGACAATAAGATTTATGTTTGCTTTTAAAAGCTTTGCATTTAAATTGAAAAAGAAGAAGAAAATCATGAGGTTTGTGCTGACGTGCATAGGCTTTAGAATTCAGAACACACCGCTTGCTGGTTTAGGCGAATTTCCTCTAAATTGAGGAGTTTTTAGCGGAGTCTTGGGGCAAAAAAAAAGTCTTTAAGAGAGTTTTTATGGAAAATGATTTGATTTTAAAATAAAATTTAAGCGAATTTTGAGCTTATTTTTAAGACATGAAATTTGTCCTAATTTTGGCATCAGTGATTCAGAATGAGCCGTGAACTTGGCAATGGTTCTGAGGATAATTCAAGAGAGTTCGTGGCATGCTTTTCTGCTTAGCTGGATCCCAGTGGCGCACTACTTAATGGGTTGTGCCCACAAAAATCATTACCGAAAGCATACATGTAATAGATTACCTTCTGATGCAATTGTATTCAGGGTTGTATTTAGATATTTTTTTAAGACTGAATTTTTTCCGTGTAGGTATACCACAATGTAATAAACGTACGATGACCAGTGTTGCCGGTGTAGAGACTTTCTCGCTAGATATAGCGTATTTTTTGCACCGCCAGTCACGAAATTTGAATATTTCGTCGCAATTAAATTTTTCAGTGCTTTTGGTAGCTTTTTGTAGCAAAATATTTAGCGAGATATAAGTGGCCAGGAAGCATGTATTACTTGCCAGGAAGTCTATCGCCCCTATTCTGGGGTTCGACCGATAATCGATGATCGAAGAATTTCGATCATCGATTATCGAATGTCGAATTTTGTATTCTGAACATCGAAAAATCGACAGCTGTTCGAATGTTAATCGTTGCCGGTTCGACCGCCAATTAGCTGTCGATGCAGTGTCGGAAAACCAAAAATGTAAGCTTATTTTTATAATTGTTTGGTTTAAAAGATTTTTAGTGCAACTTTTCTAATAGGTCAAAGCAAATAAGCAACAAACAACAAATTGCAAAGCTTGTGGAGTTGATGGAGATTTTTTCAATTTCACTTTTCGTTTTTAAATTTCAGAAATAAACACAAAAAGCTGATGGGTTCAAAGAATCAGAAGCCACATTGGAGCCACTATGTTTCGATTTTTTGCCAGAATACCGAATGAAAAAACAATCGACTCAGTCGAAGAGCTTCGATTCGACTATCGATCGAACCCTAGAATAGGGCAGTATGTTATGTACATTTAAAATAGACATTGTGAGTTCTTATAGAGCTGTGTATAAACAGCCGATATTCATATTTTAAAAATAAGTATTTGATCTATCAAGACAAGGCGAATGTTCCAAGCGACTTTCTACCTAGATCTAGCGAAACTTTTTCATCATTTTCTGAAATCGGTATTTTTTCCTTTTTTCTTGATGGCATAAGTATGATTTATCTGTCTTTTGAACGAGAATTCATCATGTTTCTTATTAAATTGTTTTTACTTTTGTTATGTCTTCAATGATTGCACCTTGGGGTACGTAATTTTTAGGAAATTTTTTAATATATTTTTTTTTTTTTACTTTTGAGCTTATGTTCATTGAGTGTTCATTTTCCAAGCCTTATCTATAGCTTTTTGAAGTAAAACCTAAAATTTTTGTGAACTTCAATGCAGACGAAAGAAATATTCCCTAGCTGTCAACAAAGTTTTTGACTCATCTTAGCCGGGTACGTTGTATGTAAAAGAGTCTTCCATTTGAACTAGTTTCCTTATTGGATAGAAAAATAAATGTGCGAAGCGAATTTGTTCTTGAATCCTTCTTTTTTTTCTTTTCTTTGTTTCAATTCCGCTTGGATTTGGTTTGGGGACATGAATTATGTTAATTTGGTTGAAAAAAAAGAAGAAAGACCAAAAAAAAAAAAAAAAAAAAAATTGGAATGAATTATGTAAATCGCATAAGTTTGGTATAAACGAAAACCGGTCACGTTTTTTTATTATTTTCGTTAACGGACTAAAATCTAATGAAAAACGTGTTCGCAGCCGAAGCAAAATGATTTAAAGCCCGACTAAACGTTGCGGTTTGTTCGCGTAGAAGGAAAGCACGCATGCTCAGAGTGCGGAAAAACAAATATTAAAACACGGAAAGGTAAATAAAAATATAAACAGCAACAGCAACCACAACAAAGATATGACAAAAATGACACATTTCAGCGCTGACTGTGGGTACACAACATTCGAGGCAACATTTTGCTCAATGCTCGACCATTTTGGAGTCCCATTGGTTCATTGAACCGGCGTTGGAGCCGCTTCTTTTGGACACTCCAGTTGGCTAATTCGGGCATAATCAGTACGTGCAGGCGGCTGTTTGTGCTGTTGCTGTTTTCGTCGGCTACCAGCGACACATAACTGCAGTTGAATTGACACGGGGCGACACTAGGCAGTCCAGTCCGCCTCTTTTCATGGCAACGGAACGAGCATAAAAACTGCCAATTGCGACAGTCTTCAGGTGTCTTCGAACGGTGTTCTTCCTATCATTCTTTCTTTTTTTTTTGAGCTTTTTCCCTTTACGACTGTCTCCGAATGGTGAGAATAAAAATGAACATCTGTTGGCAAAGGTCAATGTTAATGGCTTCTCAACAAACACAGCACAAAAGAACAGAAATAAATGCAAAATAAGAATGTGCGGAAATCGGCTTCATAACGGAGAATAAGCTTTTTATTTAGGGCCGCGAGAAAAAAAAAAAAGAAAGAAAAGGAGTGAACAAAGTATCTTCTCGTTAGCTTCTGATTTATTCTTTGCTACTCGGCTTTGCCATCTTAAATCAGCAAGAAATTTATTCGGAAAGATATTTTCCTCTTCAGCGCTTTTCGGCAGCACAATTCCAAGTGTCAGGACGTCAGTGAGCGGAATCATTTGGACCGTCGAATGCAATAAATGCACGAATGAGCGTAAAATGCAAATTTTCAACGTCGATTTGGGGAAGGGGGAAAATCAGAAGGAAAAAATTCGGGAAAAACATAGCAAAGCTCTCCATCAAATTGCAAGGAAACAAAAAAAAAAAAAAAAATTCAAGCGAAGGGTGAGGAGTTGTGGGCGAATGGAAAGTAGGTATCCCAAGCGCCACCGAAAGTAAAAGGAAAAGAAAGTAAACTCGAAGAGCACGACTTGACTTTCCAAATGCAATCGAAAAAATTAAAAAAAGCCGAAAATAAAAAGGAGAAAAAAAATTTCAAAAATGAAATAAAACCCAATAAAACAGGAAACCCAGAAATACATGGACGACTACCATTTTTAAGATTGAAAATTGTTTCTTTACAGCGAAGAGAAATGAAAGCGAACGAAACGAAACGAAATGTAACGATGAAAGCGAGCAGCCAGCAGCAACGGATCACAGAAGGCCACTCGAGACAGACAGACTGACAGACGGACCGTCCGAGAAACCGTGAGCGGCGAATGGGAAAGACGAACCGACAAGCCTTGACTAGACTAGACACTGAACTACTTCATTCGTTGCCAGAGCCCATGATAGACTCCATGGAGCTCTATAGACTCTCTAGACGCTCGAGACGGAAGGCTCAAGACTCGAAGTGACGCTTGCCAATTTGTTAGAGTTACTTCAAATTAGTCGAATTGAGTGGTCGCGGATTAATGTTTGGATTACGGCATTCGGGAATTAACATAAATTGTGCCAAACACTTTGACATTTGATGCATGAGAAGGAATGCGATTAAAAGTCCAATGTATTTACACTGGAAGAAACCATAGTAAAATGAATAAAGTATTGTTGCCAGGTTTTCGCAATCAACGGGGTGCTGCCAGTTTGATGGATTTTGCTACCTTTTTTTTTTAAAAAAATTTTTTAAACAAAAAACACTAACACTAACAAACAGCTTTAAGGCATGAGGCAAATTTACCCTCACATAATTTTAATGAGTTTTAACGATGCTTTTTACAGACATTGCTATTAATCGTTTAAATTGTGTGAAGATAAATATGCTCCGAATTTTGTTTTTTTATTACGAGAAATGGTGGGACGATATTTTTTCAGTTCAATAACGCTCTTTAGTAGACTGGCAGAACGTATGTATGTACCTTTTAAGGGGAATTTTTTTCAGTGCACTTTTTTACATACAGCTTTGGCAAATGCAATCCCTTTTATCGATACCCTTGTGGTTCATGTCTTTAATCTTTTTCATATTTTATGGTTTAAGCCAATAACAAGACCAAAACGATTTGAACGTTTGAGCGCTCAAGTCCACCCACCCACGTTCGCTAACGATTTTAATGGGTTCGGCTTCTATTTTTGTCTTTCAACTATTCCCGCCAATGCATTCGTTTGAATTCGTTTTCCCCATTTTGTTATTGTATTTATTGTATTTATCCAACCATTTTGTTGTAGGGTACACTTTTCTGTCAAGATTTATTTTAGTTTATCGTTTTTTTTCTCTTTTTTTTCTTCTTTTTCTGTACGAAGAAATCACGACTTGAGCCCATAAATTAATGTTGTCGTTAAAGCCGATTGCAGGCGATTTGAAAAATTGTTTGACTCCGACGCGAGCTTCAAACAATTTGAAATTCGTTGGCAGCGCCATGACAGAGCCGTGTCGATAAACGAAATGCCGGCCATTGTGACGTTCAAAGTTCCATATGGACCGCAATTTTCAGTTTCGTTTGAATATTCCTTTTGTTTTTCCATTATCATATCGAAAGTCTTAAGAGGCAAAACAATTTAGCTTTGGGGTTTTTCTTTGTCATCGACCCAAAATCACCTCCGCGAACCTCCAAAGGCAGAAAGCGATTAGATTGGGCTTTTAAATTGTACCTATGTGTTTTGGCGGTGAAACTTTTCCGCCGACATTAAATTAAGACGAAAATGGAAAATGGAAAATTCTATGAAATAAAAACCACTTTTCACACCTTAAAATTGCATACCGGGAAAGGATTGATTGGTAGCCTTAAGCGAAGAAATTCTCCCGACGAAATCGGTATCAAATGAATTTATGCAAAGATTGCTTTTCGCCATTTCGATGAGTGATGGATGCCTTGGGTGGGCATGAAATGTGAACAATGAAAATTTTTTAGCAGCTCTGCGGATATTCATAGGTAAGTATTCGTGAGAAATGAAATGTGAAATGAGCACAATTTTCTGAAGTTTTTCCTGCCATTTTTGACTGTTATTGTGATAGACAGCTAAATTCTCCCAGTCTTAAGAGGGTATATAAGATTTTCGACCATCTTCCAAAGTCTCCCCTCTCGTGCCATGAAATGAAATATTGGTGAGAAAAAGTTGTCAATGCTGATCTGACGTGATTTAAGCTAGGGATACAGTGCATCTCATTGTCATCCCAGGGAAAATTTTAGGAGTGATCAATTTGATGAGTCTGAAACGATTCCCGAATTTTTATAAAATCCTCAGAAGGATCCGGCCGAAATAACTCCAACATAAGTAATAAGTTAAATAAATAAAAAAAAAGCTCAGAGCCGTGACTCCGAATTGAGTCAAAAATGTGTGAAAAATAAGTATTAGAACTATGACTCAGAAAAGACACCGAAATAACTTCAAGATGGTTCCGAAATGATACCAAAATTTGTAATACAGAAGAAATGTGTGAGAAAGAAGAGGCTCCTGCATGTGATTCCGAAATGACTTTGCAATGATCTGAAATGACTCCGAAATTATTTCAAAATGGTTCCGAAATGACTCCAAAATGTTTAGAAGAAGTATATGACTCCGAAATGTGTGAGAACGAAGTATCTCAGGTATATGACTCCGAAATGTGTGAGAACGCAGTATCTCAGATACATGTATGACTAATGATACCAACTGTTTGGGAAGAAAAAGCAGAACTTCGACCACAAATCGAATTCAAAAGGCAGAACTATTCAGAACATGGGCTAGAAAAATCAGAACATAAATCAGAACAAAAATCAGACTACATTTTAAAATCTGAATGTACATTTTAGTACATTTTTACACCTCTAGGCAAATCTTAACAAAAAATAAGGGCCAGTTATTAAAACATTAGGGAAATCAAACCAAATTAACCTTATTTTTGAGAGCACTTTTATTAAAACAACAATAAAACCTAAACCTCAGGATTCTGCTGAACATAAAAAAAAATACATTTCCATAACAATTAAAACTTTTATATCCCCGATACTGGCTACTCATCTTCTTCTGAATCATTTATGCACACCGATAAAAGACTTCCTCCAGTGCACTATGTGCCAGCTGGCCGCTTTTTTTGACAAAAAGTAGAAATTTTTGTGTAGTAATTTGGAAAAAATTAGTATGCATATAGTAAGAAAATACTCTGACCATTATAAAAACGACTTCATTTTTTTCTATTGGTAACCCTTTTAATTTGACAACCTGTCAAAGTTCACAAAGCAAACAACGTGCGGCTTGGCGTTCCAAATAATTGAAATTAAGTGAGATTGTCTGTTGAAATTTTTTAATCAATTTCTTCGAAACTAAATTTTTTTAAATATGGATAGTAGCATTCAGGTATGTATGTACAATAAAGCCTCATCACTCTTTTGTGTGGGTTTTTTTTTGTATATGAAACAAGTTAAGCTAAACACTTTAAGTTTTTTTTAAATAAATTTTTGAATTTTCCTTATGTTCTGTGAGAACAAAAAATATGAAGCAGTCCTCGGCAGTCCATAAAACCTATACAGAAATGAAGCTTCAGAATGTTGTCTATTAAGTCCCAAACAAAACGAACTCACACACCGATTTTCATTGAAAAAAATTAGGAATTGCGGATTTTGGACGCTTTTGTGTGTTGTCCCGAACACACCCTAGTACTGGAGGTACCCTTAAAAATCTTCCAATAAAAATTTAATTTTAACATCGATCTAAGAGTTGTTCTCTGCACCTTTGTGCAAAAATTCGATGCTTTTTCTCCTTTTCTAGACTTTTTGCCAAAAAAAAATGACTTTCTAGTGCTGTTAGCACTTGCAGTGGCTGCCGTTACTTCTTTGCTTGCTTTAAAATCATATTTCGATTGATCATGTAATATTGCGTTTGTTTAAGCGAAGAAAACGAAGAAGAAAATGAATTAGCGAATAGGGATGTCACTGTATGTCTTATAGTGTTGCAATGTGCTTCGATATATATATGTATATGCTATCGATTATTCGATTTTAAATTTAAAAAAGAAATAATGGGTGAATGTTCATTTAAATGAATGTTGGTGGACATGCGGATTCCCATATTTAGATATCAATGGAAAATCAGAACAAATCAGAACACATTCCGGAAAATCAGAGTTCTGATTTTTCTTAAAACTAAATCAGAACTGGCTTCTGCAAATCAGAACTTGTCCTGCCTAAATCAGAACAGTTGGTATCATTATGTATGACTCCGAAATAATTCCGAAAAACGTAGAAATATGACTCATATAAGACTCTTATTCGAGACAAATATGTAGTTCAAAAGGAGTCAAATCTTAACTCTTATATGGACTAAATCGATGTAAGAAATCGGACTCACACATACTATATACTATACTCAATTGTACTTAAAAGATGTAATCTTATGCACTAATATTAATAAATGGAATTGAATTAAAATTGAGAAGGCTCCGACTCCGAATTCGGAGTCATATATGATTACTTCAGGGTTTAGTTTGCTTGCTCAGAGACTACATTTTGAAGACTTTCAAACTCTAATCCGCCCAAAAACTTCCCCGAAGTGTTTTTGCAACACAATTTTCGTGTTTTTTCGATTTGATTCGAAAAAAATTTCAAACTGAAATAAATCGTTTCAAAACTGAGAAAAAGAATGCATTTACACATTAAAATAATGAAAAGCCCAATTAAAATGCCAACTCGAGCATTAATAATCACACTTGAAGTCTCACTACCAACAGGTTGCCGATGGTAAGGAGGCATGGTGGAGCTAAGCGTCGAAATTTGAATATAGGAACGAAAACAGAAACAATAAAACGAGAGACCAATCGAAAGGAATGGAACAACACAAAAAGAAATTTAACAAAATATTTTTGTGTTTCATTTTTCTTCTCCTCAAATTGTTTGCACAAAAACATTTTCCGCTCCATAAAGCAAAGAGCAGAAAATGCTTGCAACATGAAAATTGCATACAAAAAGCACAAAACACAAAATGCAAAACGCAAAAACCAAAGCCGACAGCCAACAACCGACAACCGCCAGCTGAAGACGAAGCCATTTGCATTCGCTTCAATCACTTCATCAATGGCGAAAAGCCATTTGAAAGGTGGCGATGATAATTGTTGCTTCAAGCTTTTCATTTTCCTAAAATCGTTTTTATCTCAACATTTTCCCGCGATGTGAAATTTATGCTTTTCTTCTCATGTTGCCATTCCCTTCGCCAACCCCTTCCCCGTTTAACCGCCACCCCCACCCTCGATTGATACTTCAATCTTTAAACGCGATTTCATCTCCCGCCGCGACTATCCCGCCGTGCAGTGCAGTGGGTGGCTGCGTTGCCGACTCCTGCCGATGCTGCTGAAGCGGTTGCTGCTTCTGCTGGTCGGTGGCGGTCGGGAAAATTATGAGAAACTCTTGCGTGCGAGTGCACAGTATTCAGTGCGAATTTACCTTGAACTTTATTTACTCAAATGAATTCGAAAGCAAAAGTTCCATAAAGCGCGGAACTCACACGGCGCGGAGGCACTTGCTGTGCGCCTTTTATGGACCAAAGCGATTCTCAGCTCCGTTGCGTGCGCTTTTGTGCAACAATAACATATAATCAAGTCTAATTTTATTCGAAAGCAAAAGCTCGGAAAAGTTTAATAATATTTTCTGCCAGTTTTAAAGCAATAAAAAAGTGTTCTTTAAGTGCAGCAAGAAATTTTCCAGAATCACTCAATCGGAAATTGAATCTATTTATAAACGTTTTAAGTTGACTAGTGGCATCAGGAATGTAGATAGCTACCGAAGCTGGTCTTTAAGTACATCACAGTATACCCCATATTGTATGCAACTCGCTTAAATGAAACTAATTTTTGGTCGCCGTCCTTCTTCGACCTAATGAAATCATTTCGACGTACATACCTTACCGATGGACCGCTTTGATAGTCCTCATTGCCGAGCAATACTGTACTAAAACCAATGCAACAACAACGAGCACTTTAAGTGCTTTTACAATTTTTCATGCAAAGGTCAAGTAGTGGCATGGGCTGCTATTGGGGCCAATACGAAAAGTAGGGCGAGCAAAACATTTTGCCGAGCTTTAAAAGCGATGCATGATGCATTCAAAGGTAACCAAACAAAAGAAATTAAATTTAAACACACTGAAAAATTTGCCGTTTGCCGGATTTACCTTTTGAGAGAATGAAATGCTATTTGATTAAATCAATTTACGCTTTTTTTGCTTTACATCGGGAGTGTTCCCTCCTCTCGATTAAATCGACAATTACACTGTGGTAGTCGAAAAAAAAAAGACAAGACCGAATTTAACGGTTTAACCCTACTTCGGGCACGAGGAATCGAACTGCATCATTAGTTTTTTGAGTTATCGGTACCGAAAAGTGGTCAAAAAAAAATTAAAATTTTTTTTGCATTTTTGCGTACCGATAACTCAAAAAACTAATGATGCAGTTCGATTTCGATTGCATTATGAAACTTTCATATTCAATAAATCGGGATAAGCGATTAAAGTGACCATCTGACTTTATAAAAGACGTTACCCATAGAATATACCTTATGTTTCCTTTACTTGGTCGTAGCTTGAATTCTCGATGACAGGTAGACACAAATATTATATTTCATCATTAATCATTAATATCGTGAAGTAAAATGACGCCTTTTCCCTCACTTCAAATGCAACCCTGTAGGTTTGATTAATTTTGAATAGCATATGCCTTCAAGTGGCTCTGGGATAGCGTTGGGGGTGCGTGCTATGCTCTTGATCCTAGGGTCCGAGGTTCGATTCCCGGCACAGGCGAAACGGAGTGTAATGTTCCAAGCCTAGCACTGGTTTTTCAAAAATCGCATGTTAGGGGCACACTACATAAAAGACATACACTCACACAAACACAAGAAAACCTCCTTGGTATCACAATGGGCCGATTAACGGCCTAAGTGGCAGCCAATTCAACCTACCTACCATATACCTTCAAGTAGTCAAAGTAAGCGAAAATACTAACTAACAAAGCAATTAATTGATACCAATACCATCAATTATAGTCAATAAGTGCTTTATATTTCAGAACACACAAGTCAATTGCGCAATAATATGGTCCTCTTGAAGAGTAAAAATATGCACTCAATATTTAAGAACTTTTTCAGCCAAATCAAAACATATTCGGCCTTTTAAATATACTTTTTACTGAATTTTTATGCATTTTCATCATGGCAAACATTTTAGAAGTGTTCATATTTACGAGTCTGAAATTAATCGGAAATAATTGGGATATTTGACGCGCCACACATGACTAGAAATCTAGAGTTCTCAGAACCAAAACCAACTCCGATAAGCCTTGTAAAATAAAAACTTTCAAGCGAAATTAAAACTTCACTGAAACGAAAATATTGAATCGGAAACGCGATTTAAGGGAAGTTGTTAAAAAAAAAAATGTAAATAAAAATTTTAAATTTTTCCGATATTTAGTGAAATTTTTCGGAATGATTTTTGAAACCATGCACTCCACATACACTCACTTTTGGAGAAATATTGTTCTAGCAGCAGAGTCATAAATGGCTCCTATATATATGTAGAAAGAAATAAGACTCAGATATGAATTGCGAAAGAAGTCATATAAGGCTCTTAATTGTAAAGAAATACGAGTCAGTTATGAGAACGAAAGGAGTCATAAAAGACACGGCTATGGAGTCATTCGATATATAAAATTGACCAATATTGAACGACGTTCACAAGAACTTTACGATTTACAATGCTTACGGGGATTGAATCAATATGATAATAAGATTTTAATTTCAATTAAAAGAAACATGGTCACCACAAAAAAGTCAAATTTTCGATCAAAGCTTTTATATGCGATTTGGTTAATCATGCGATTCTATTTCGATTTTTCTAAAAATACGAATTTGTGTCAGCAAAAGAAAATGAGAGAAAAATGGGGACGAACTCACTTTTTCGCTTCGCACATAATTCGCAGGGAATCTCGTCGATGCGAAAGAGAAGAGCGGTGATGGCGACGTTGGCGTTATGGATCCCATCGGTGTCATCGGCGCCGAAAAGTACTGCATGCCAGCAGATGTGGGTGTCAATGCCGCATGTGGTTGTTGTTGTTGCTGCTGCTGCTGCTGCTGCTGCAACGGCGGCGCCATTAGGCGCATTGTGCGCATTTCACACAAGAAGAAAAAATCCACTCGAATCACTCCAAATCACTTCGAGCACAAAGAGCGTCCGTTCATTCGGATTCGTTTAATGGGAGCCGATTTTGTTTGCTCAATCGCTTTGCAGTTGATGCTTTTTTTGCTGTTGCTGTTGATGTTGACGTTGTTGTTGTTGTTGTTGTTGCTAAACAAACGATTCCGTAGTGAAGCAGCAACACGTGACGATATAACAAACACTTTCAATTGTGACGATTCGCCATGCTCCCCCCTCTAGGCCCCACGGGCGACCTAAGGCCAATGCTTTCCGCAAGCTTTTCGGAGTAGATTCGACATGGCAATTTGAACTTGCAATATGTTCGTTGGACCCTCGTGCGGATTCTATTGATTGCACAGTGTGTTTGTTCGAAATTGAGGCGCGAGAGAAAAAAAAGAACAAAAGAAACGGAACGAACGTGGATAGACAGAACCGAGAACAGGAACAAAATCCGCAGTGGAGTCAAACTCAGACTGGAACTCGGACTCGGCCGCAGACTTTGTCCATTCACGCGACGATTTGTTTGGAGCACTTTTAGAACGTCCCGCGGATGAGGGGGACGGCTCGGCGAAACGATCAAATGTTCGCTTTTATCACGATCTTTATGAGCTAATTATAGGAGAAATAGCAGAAATAGCCAGAAATGCGTAATCGTAGACGGGAACGGAGCACTAAATTCGACTCAATTAGACTCGAGCTTGGAATTTTTTTTTTCATCTTTTTAAAATTTTTTTATTTTTTATTTCTACTTCCAGTGTACCCAGTGAGACACAACTGCGCAGAGACAACACGCCATTCGTTCTACACGTTCGGTCCCGATTCACGATTCCACACACACACTCACTCGAGTTCTGTGAGTAGAGTAACGAAAAATAGTAGAAAGTCCGAAACTGAAGAGAAAATAAAAATGCAAATAGAAACGCTCATCACTTTTTATGGAATTTAGTTTTATTTAATTTTTTATTTAATTTTTATTTTATTTTTTTGCATTTTTCCTTCAACTGTTCTTCGCGTTATCAAAGACTGACGGTGGCCGCAGAAGGTGGACATGCTTATTAGATTTATTATTTTATTTTTATTTTTTTTGTTTAGTTCTCTCGTCTTCACTTTCGTTTACTTTTTTCTATTTTATTTGCAGAAATTACGCTTCGTTAGAGGCAATTAAGAGAACTGGTGCGAATATTCTACCGCATTTGTTTTTAAATGTAAATTGACAAGAGTCAATTTATAGGCACAAAAATACAGGGTCATTCTAATTTGAACTACAAATCAAAGGCTGAATTTTTCCTCTTGCAACTATGTATTTAAATTTTAAAAGCTTCAAGAAAAACAAAAGAAAATCTCCCTGGAGAAGCGTTGGGAGCGCTTTCTTTACTATTGATCGTTGACGATCGAAGCGAGCCTACGTTCGGTGTTGCGGTGTTTGAGGGATTATTTCCAGTTTGAGGTATCTTAAGAATCGAATTTCGGAGTTTTGGGAAAAAAAGATTTTTGGTTTTAGCATCTTCTTGAAAAACATGCGACTTAAGCAACATTTATCAGTAGGTTTTGGAAGCTCTTTCCCTAAGGAGCTGACAGATTCAGTTTAAGAACAGGGAAGAAACAGATTATCGCTTGGAGACAGCTTCAAAAACGGAAGGAAATAGGAAAAGTGTGGTTATTACTTTAGGAGCTCTCTCTTGATCGTTCAGAAATGAAAAATTTCATATAAAAAACGCTTCAGAAAAATATCAGTTTTTTATTTTTCATTTCTGGCAGAACTGGAGAGAGTCCCCGCCTTTAGCAAAAGTTTCAATTAAAACATGCCTTCGACATTTTGAGGTAAAACTATAAAATAATTGAAAATAAAAATGGACCGAATTTCAAATCACTAAATCACTTGAGAATAATGATAGAAAATTTGATTGTAAAAGAAAGAAACGCTTTCGATAAAAGTGGATCGCTCCAAATTGGATCTCTTGGAGGAAAATTAAATAAAGGAATTTTAGTTTAGTCAGGCCCTTTAATGGACTCTAATTAAACCAAATAGCGGAAAAAAGGGAATTTTGAAGTGCTCTGTGGAAAAATTTGTGCCCAAGTGCCTACTGGAAGCACTGCCTAAAGTTTATTCATTTATTCTTTTAACTAGAAATGCCATTTGGAAGCTAATAAGCAAATAAATAATCAATATCCATTTTCATGTAGCCCAATAGGAAATAAGTTAAATCAATAACTTGGTCACTATCATTATTAACATTAATATTAATATTATTTTTAAAATATTTCCTCCGAAAAAGCCATCATTCATATTTGTATTGAACCGAATTCGGCTTTCCGTTCTATGAAACCTGAACTTGAAGAACTTCAAAATCACTCTTCATCGCATGGGAAGGTCCGATGAAGTTCGGGTGGGCGCTGGCGTTGTTATTGAATAGTTTTTATTTACATTTTCTTGAATTTATCTTTGAAAACTCTTATCACGCTGAACAAAAATCTATCTATCTATATAAAAACAAGTGATTAGATATGATTAGTCACTCATAAAAGCTTGATTTTCGCAATCATGTCGAACACTAAAAAAATTTAAAAATTTGAAAAAAAAAAATCCAACTTATGCGTAATTGGCCGAGACTAGGTTCCTATTATGACGAAACTGTAGAGGTCGTTCGAAATGTTGCGCGAAATGCACAATCGAGGTCGGCACATAAGCGATCAGAAGCGATCAGCTCAATCGGCGTTGAGTGGCAGTAACAATTTTCATACAAATTTTTTTAGCACATTTTTTATTTGATTTAAAAATAATTTCTTTTTTTTTTTGCATCAATTCTTTTGGGAAAATTTTCTTTTTCCCTTCAAAGCTGCTTGTGTGCATACCGCTATGAAATTACAGTAATTTACCACGCGTTTTAATATCGCGAAAAATCGCCGCAGACCACCGCAAAATTAAAATGAAAAAAAAATTAATTAAAAACAAATAAATCACGCGAAATTCACACGACGATCGCGCTGCGCTGCGGACGAGAAAATCTCTTTCATTCGATGTGAATTCTGTTGATGTTTGCGGCACAACGGACCACCGACAACAAACTGAATGCGAGTATCGCAATATCTCAAGCTAAAGGCCTCCCCAATCGACTGACTGACAATGAGCGCAGCAGAAGAAGAAGAAGAAAGAAAGAAAGACCCAAAAGCAGCCGAAACGTTCGAAAAACAGAAACAAAAACAAAAGGAAAAACTAAAAGTTGAAAAGGAACAAAAAAAAAATTGAGAGAAAAAGGGGAAAACCATTTGGAACAAATCGCTCCGAAACGAACGTTACTCATTTGAACGCTGCATTTTGCTTTTAGGGGGGGTGGGGGGTAGACACAAAAAACGTCATTGGAGAGTAATTTGTTATTGTAAGAGCCTTCTATGTGTATTTTTTCTCTCTTCTTTATAAGGTTTTCCAGCAAACCAAACCGAAAAATGTGATCGTCGGAAAACTCCAGCCAGAGCAAAAGATAGAGAGAGGGAGAGAAACGAACGCAAGCACGAACTTTTGTGTCGCGAGAACAACAATATCCGCGATCGTTGGGGTCCGATCATATGTTTGCTGAGAGCTGAGCTGAGCTGCGCTGTGGTGTTGTGATGTGTTGTGGTGAATTATGTGGTTATGAATTGATAATAGGCCCCTTAGGGAATAGCAGTCATTGCATGCCTCTGGAATGGAGTCATTGCAATGAGGTTGAAGAAAGACTTTCTCTTGTTGGCTTTTTGTGGGTTGCACAAAATATCAATTAAAATTGGAGATTTATATTTATGGATATTTTATCGATCCAGATGGCAATATCGTGTCTCTCTTCGAGTCAATTACTTAGCCAATTATCAAAAGAGAACTCCAGATAATAGAAGAAGTCGAAAGAGTTTTCATGAATGAAAATATGTATATGAGAGTGTGCATATCCGTGGGTCGGCCATAGAGTACTATTTCTGTCTTGATATTAATGATCCGCCTTCGACATTCTGTCGCGGAGTTATCAGCGTCTTCTTGAATGGAACCGAATCAAAATCAAGGTCTACGGAAGTTCCAAACTATACAAACAAAAATTTATAAAAATCTATTTTGAGTTCAATCGACACTTCGTCCATCCATCATAACATCTTTAACATCATCCCACCTATGTATATATTTACATTCCAAAATCGTTCATCCAACACTTCGTAAGTCAGTGCTGCATACCGTTGTAAGCCATATTCGAAACTGCTGAATCATAAATCCATACGCAGATCTAAGTATGAGTTCTCATTAAATGTTTCCGACAAGCAAACACACCGAGTCGCTTCCTTCAGCCTCTCACCGGCGTTCTTGTGTTTGTCGTCTTCCGATCTAATGGAAAAGTCAAATACCGCGACATGAAATGCGGTTGGACAAATAGGCGCATTGTTAGCCCCACATGCAGAGAGCACTCGTAGTGTGTCTTAAGATCCGAATGGCTGGCCATTGAGGAAATGGGTAAAATGCAAAATAAGAACAAGAAGGAAACGACGAAGAAAACTTCGAGGCCATAGCTATTCAACTTTTACCGCATCGAGATCAATTCTGTTGAGATACGAGAGCAGGGAAATCCAAAGTGTCATGTCGCTGGAAACAGAAGCATTCGCAGCGGGGAAAAATACGAATTCAACAAATGGGCCAGTGCGGTGCAATGTGGTGTGCAGTGCAGTGCGGAGCAGTTGAATTGTAATTGTGCCCGTTTCTATTTCCTTTCTTCAGCCTCGGCTCCGATTGAAACGATTGCGGTTTGTGCCAAACTTGGTTACTTGGGAGGAGAACTACTTAGAGGCATTGTGACGGGTTTCTTTGAGGAGAACTGGTTTCCCCATTGGCTTCTCTGGACTTTCTAATTCGTTTCGTTGCAAACAATCCAAAGAAGGCAGCGACTTTCCTAATCACTCGACGACGATAAATTGTGGGTGTCGATGCACTTATCATCGACGAAAAACGCTCTTGCCTCGCCTGGCCTGGCCTGGTCTGGTCTGGTCCGTCAGGCGACATGCGGCTGCGTCGCGATAAAAAATGAAATATTTATAGACTTCTTTTGTGGGCGTTTGACATGCGACATGGAGCCGAGGCATTTCACTTTCCAGGAAAATTTGAATTCTTTCTCTTTTGCTAGCGATTGAGTTGTAACGTGGATTGTTGCATGGATAGTCCATAAAACCATCAAATGTTGTCACTCGTGTCGTTCGATATGAGCTTTAATAATATACGCTTCAAGAAATCACAATAATTCGCACTCAATCAAAATATTTTCTGCTTTATAAAAATCCATAAATTGTTCATGTTTATTCATCTGCGAATGAAGCGCATTCAATATTTTATTAATTGATTTTAGTTTATTCATTATTTCCATCCATGCATCTTTCTATCTCAGCAATTAAATGCTTTGGAAAATGATAGTTTTATGACACTCAGGCTCTTGATATTCGCACCCGTTTTAACTTTAAAGTTTCCAATAATATTTGTCATGACTCGTGACAGTTTAAAACAGCTTTATGACGTTTGATGAATAAGATATTAAAAGAAATTCTTTGAAAAATTCTAAAATAATGATCCCGATCTCCAATAGCGCAGGAATGCCTGCAAGTGTTCGACACATGCAAATATATGGAAGCAGTTCCAACCAGCAGCGTTCGCGGCAGCTGTATGGTGTTCATTTTTCCAATGAAGGAAAAAAAAAACGAATGATTATGCTTTATACACCTCAATATTGTAGAGATAATTAAACATGATTTAAGTAGAAAATGCATTTGTATTGTCTCATGTACAAATATTAAATTTGAAACCAAAGAATTTTTCTTAGCAATTCATATTTGTGCGAACCATAATAGTCGCGTAAAAATATGTAGAGTTCACTGTAGATAATTTACTCGGAATTAAGCGAAGAATTCGAAGCAAATTCCTTTTAACAAAATGTACTCAGCTCGCTAATTGATCGGATTGAAATAATATCGCACACAAATCACAAAACCGGCATAACTCAACAATTTTTTTTATCACAATTTTTACCGTCCACTGTATTTTACTGCGGGAAAACCAACACCTAGAACATTAACCTTTATATTGATTGATTCATCAGTTCATTTAGAATAATTTATTTAAAGAATAATTTTTTACAGACTTCCCAAGAGATTGGATATGCGAAATTTTGTAATTAGTGCGAAATGTTCACGCGCACGCATTATCAAAATTATCGATCATTGAAACCATCGATTATTTAAAATATCGATTATCGAACAATCGATATCTTTCTATCCCTACCAAACCCCTAAATAAGACCACCTTACATACCTTGCCGTCATGTAAAAACTTCAAAAATCTTACGACTCCTATAGTGTCCCATTTTATAGACCAAATGAGAATTATAGGAGTCATGTTAAACTGCTTATGCTATGCAGTGATGCCAGATCGAGAGGTTTTTTTTTCGTTTTAGCGATTTTTCGATTTTACCTTCAACTACAAATCACTTTAAAGGTTTACGAGGGATTTTTACTGATCACTTTTCTATAGAAAACAGAAATAAAGGGATTTTTTTTTTTTTCAAAAGAGTCACCAAAATACTCGCTAGCATCAGTGCTGGTTACAAAGTATGTAGAATGGAGTAAGAAAGGCTTTAAAATTCGGCTTCTTGTACTTATATTACCGAGTGATATAAATTGTGGAAGGATACTTTTGCACAATATTATAATAAATTTTAAGTTTTTATTACAGGACCACCATTAATTTTTAAATTTAAAACTTTAAAAATGTTGATATTTTTAAGATAAACAGCTCAAACATGCTTGCTTGATTGAAACCACACCCACCTACTTCCTGAAATGTTCAGACTTAGCCAGCCAGACTCAGCCGGATTTTAGTCGCCTTTTACGACAGGCATGCCTTACCCCGGGATAATTCTAGCCCCATCACCGGAGGGGAGAACACAATAAGTTGAAATTTTAGAATGGAACTTCCGAAAGTACTATCGATACTATGGATCGTTCAGACTATCAATGGTCGTAACTATCGATAGTTCTCCAGCTCTAACAAAAATACCGTAACCTTCGGTAGTTTTTTTCTTTTTAGAGCTGCCAGACAAAAATCGGCTAATTCACGCTTTAAGTTGTGCATTTATTTAATCAAATTCAAGTCAAATGCACGACATAATGCAAAATTAAGCCGTTGATTTGCATTAATCGTGTATTCTTTTTATTGTATAAGAATATTACATTAGAATATTGTGTTAGAAAATTTGACTTTTCGGAGAGTTTAAAAAGACATGAAGACATTCCCTGGAGGCTTTGTAATAAAAACATTTTCTTTCCATTTTTCGCGACATCATTTTATCTCTTTTTCGATGCCCAATCCCTCAAATTTAACCATCGTCTGGCGACGGTGAACTTTGTTCAATGATCTCGCCTAAAAGCTCCTCATAAAACGGCATGCATTCATACAATGAAAACAACAACTATTGACCCAAAAAAAAAAAAAAAAAAACATCTCTATAAAACGCAACAAGCTGCGACAAAGTTCAAGTATCAGTTTTCAACTTAAGTTGTCAATTTTAATTTCACTTTTTGTGGCCTCAGCGCAACTCTCAACGAGTGGGGACCACAAACGACGCTACACCAACGCACGTCAATATTTAACACACAAACTTTTGTTGTAAATAGTTGCAATGCATTTTTTTGTTGCCATTATATTTCTATTGTGCTGTACTGGGTGGCAAGTTCATTACATCGGTTGACACGCGCGGTAAGTGCTCAGAGTGCTAAGACCACAGCAAGGAGCTCATGTGTTTTTGCATGAACATGCAAGAAGGACAGCTTGCATCTTGCAGCTTGTGGGGCTTGTGGGGAGCACATTTTAATTTCAATTTTACAGCGTGACTGACCTCCGCGGGGACATAAAAACACTAACGATCGCTTTGGACACATTCAATGGTCCATGAAAATTGGCAATCAATGAAAGGAGGAAAATCATAAATTTAAAGCATTTGAAGAGTTGTTGGGAATTTTCCCTGCTTTGTGGTGGTGGTTATAAATGAGAAAACATTAACGAAAACAACTTAATCTGGTAAAATATTTTATGTGAAGCTTAATGGACTTCAAAAGAGTCACTTACGCAAGGGAAAATCATTAAAAAGCTTCAGATTTGTAATTGATTGTGAAGAGAAGAAATGAAAGAAAAGAAGAAAAAAAAAATGCCGACTTACCCGATCACATAGCTGCTCATCATTACGTTTCCGACGCGCCGGCGCTCGTATAATCGACGGCCTTCCGTCCAATGCGTCCATTTTTTTGTGAAAGAAACTCTGACGAAATTGAAAAGAATCCAGCGAAAATCGTTACTCATGTGCCAGTGTCATAATGAGATGAACTTCAGTAGATCTGCCGACATCACCTGGTCACCTTATAATTCTCAACTATTGTCTGCGCTTAGCATGTACAACCACCTCCGTCGAGCAAACGAGCGCGAATGTCTAGCGAGCACACGAACCAGTGTGGAATGTAGCGATCGAACGAGTTCCAAATAACGAGCGTGGAACGTAAGACTGTGGAAATTTTCTTTTGGAATTAATCCGAAGCCTTCGTTATCACTGACAGCGCATTTCTTTGCAATCCAATTTTCTTGATGGATTTGGACAATTTTTTTTTTTTTTTTTTTTTTGATGATTGAAGAGGATTTCTCTTAGAATTAAATTGATTTCAGCAGTGAATGGATTTCGTTGAAATTGAAAAGAAACTGTATATTTTTGGCCTTGTGGAAGCGATTTATTTCCCTTTTCAGTCAACAGATAGAAGCAGCGGCAGCATCATCATCAGCAGGCTCGGCTCAGTGCTTATGGCAGCATCAGCAGGAAGTATCTGCAATGAAGAAAGGAGAAGAAAAAGATGATTAAATTGAAGGCGCATGATGAGTCAGTATGCACTGGCATGGAATGTTGCATTCGAACGCACAAAAGCTTTTCGGTTCATGTGGTTTGATTGCTTCTCGTGAGCCGTTAAAAGGAAAAGATGAATAACGGCCTTCAGTTTTTTTTTTTTTTTTTTTTTGAACCTTTAGCAGTCTTTGCGTAATTTTCGTGACTGACTTAGGAAAACTTAAGCTAAAAGATTTGTTCTGAAAAAATTTTTAATTTAAATGATCATTCGTTCGACATTCGGGATACTTGAATATGCCAGAAGAAGAAGAATTCGGCGGCAAAAATACACTCGAAACATGTTTGAAATTTTTGGATGAGAATTTTGTTATTGTCTGATTAAAAATTCCGCCCACGATTCCATGAAAAATAAGAGGGGAAAAAAGAAAGAAAGAAAACAATTACGTGAAGGAAACAAAGAGATGAAATGGCGTAATGTTATGAAAGCAAATTAGCTGCCAATGCAATCGGCATTAGAGAGCCAGACGAGTTGCTAGACTAATAGGCTATAACGTGACTTGATTAAGCCGGCTGGGTAATAAGGGATCGCTCGGGCCAAAAGTCCAATGATCTTGGAATAATTGAAAATAATGTTTGAGGAGGCGTTTTTTATGGAACGTTTTTCAAGTAATTTCCTTCGATTTTATTTTAAGAAATTATTTCGCTGTTCACTGTTTTCATAGTGGCTCCTTTGTCGGTAATATGTTTCTGCTCCCATAGCTTCGAGGATGGGGATTATTAAAACAAATTTCATTTTTACTGATATAAGAAGCTTCCACTTGAACTTACAATTTTGTAAATTGGCTGTCGATGGAGTCGCTCTCACGTTACGAAAGGCGTTTCTCTGGTGGATAAGTGCTTTCATGGCCCATTGCGGCAAACATGCAGGCCACTTCAAAGCTCGCACAGATGCACCAAACTGCACACGGAATGGCAATTTTCGAGGGAAAATACAACGGAAAATAATGTCAAGTTCGTCGCTTTATATTTTTTTTATTATTTTCTCCGCTTCTCCCATCCACCCGTTCCCGTTCGTCTGGCTGCCCGTCTGTGTCTGTCAGTTTCTGCAACTATTTTTATTTGCTCTCAAGTCTGTCCCATAAACATCGCTCGCTTTTGCACACTTTTGTGATGGCGAAATTTTTGAAAGTCGGAACTTCGGTTGGGAGTAGCATTGGGAGTGGGAGTGCTTTCAACTTTAATAGCGCACTTGTTGGTTGATAGAAAGTTAGCAAAACATAAATGCAAAATGTGCTCCGAAATGAAGGCGCTATTTACGGAGTTCGAGAGTGTTCACGAAAACGCCATAAAATGTTTGGGAAATTCAAGGCGGAAGAGACAAGACAGTCTATGTGAAAATCCAGTCCAATATTTATGGGCTCAAATTCTTTTCAAATGTGAACAATATTTGCCGCAACTGATTTAAAGGAGAACAAATTTCAAAAAATCCAATTGAAAAAATAAACCTCAGAATTTGCCAAGGAAAATGAGAGAGAAAGAGATAACTCTCTATAAAATAAAGTCTGGAATAAAACCATTCATCCAATGCGATCAATTTGATGACAAAACTAATAAAAAAAAAAAATTAAAATTAATGACAAAAAAATTTAAAGGACGTCAGTTGGCGCTATGCACGCTGAAAGGAGTGGGATTGCGCTGATGCATGAAATGCATGAGAAAAACAATAAAATGCGGGATAAAGAATTGAAAGGCGAAGAAAGAAGAATTGAAACAACAATAAATCAACAAAGACCGAAAGAAGCAATTCTGAAATGTGGGTCAATTAAGTACTCAAAAAGCTTGTTGAACAAAAGCGACAAGAGCACGCGACAAGATAAATAACGCCAACGTTCCGCGCCGAACCGAACTCAACTGAACTGAGCCACTGCAATCGGGCAGAAATGTCAGACGAAACCAGACAAAGGTGCATTACAAGTACCTACTGCCAGGGAGGATATTCCCGTTCATAGCGAAAAAGTTGCATTCACGGAATACAAAACAAAGACACTATGCGGCAGTGTTCACTGTGCTCAAGTATGAGCATGGGTCGCAGCAGCAAGTGCCCTACTGGAGCGCCCACACGAATGCACCAAGAATGTGAGAATGAGGCTCACTACTGACAGCTGCGGTTGTGGACTTAATAATACTTAAAAGATGAACTTAAAAATATTTATTATTTTTATTGAATAATTTTGCTTTAAAGTGATAGATTAAATTATTTATTGAGAATGGAAATGGTAGCCGAATATTGCAATTATAATTGTAATTTAATTATGTAGTAGCAAAAAAAAAATTTTTTTTACAGTTAAGCATACGTTAAGAATATGGCACAGCCCTAATTATATGATTATAATTTGTTTATATCATGAGGCAATTCAGAAGGTCTTCTAAAATGCTTTTTTAAATTATCCCTGCGAAAAGGAGTATTTTTAGAGTAAATTTAGAGCTAAATATGCTGATTTTAGCAGGGGATAAATTTTAAAAGGATTTAAGAAGACCTTGTGAATTGCCCTGATGTGGTTTTTAAGAAAAATATTGGAATTTTGTTGCAAAGGAAAAGCTTCAAAAAATCTCTGCATGTAAAGTAACTCAATATATTTGGCACTATTGAGTGAGTTTGATTTTTACCACAATTCTTGCCCCCTATCCATTTATTAATGAACCCGACAAGCTACTTGGGAGGGTCGTGCCTCGACAATTTTATTCATTTATGAAATGCAAAAAAGAAACATTTAAAAAAATGTTGCACTAAATCCGAGACTCACGTTTTCATCAACACCTTTCTAAGAAAAACAAGAACGCTTCAATGGCTCTCAAACTGCTGTCGCACTGCAGAGCGAAACAGAATTGATAAACAAAACTGTGAATGATTTGCTTGAACTGCGGAAATAAATTGATTTTTTTACAAAAAGAGGTACATTTTGAGCTTTTGAAAAAGACAGTTTAATGAAATATTGACTCTGAGGGCAACACAGGACTTTCAGTATGTTTAAGAACATTTCAACTATATCTCAACCATACGTATTCCAAATTTCACTTCAATTTTTTGCTGACAAGTTAATTTGCATAAAAAATAAGCCTTGCCTTGAAAAGTAAGCAAAGCAACACACCACCTCCAATAATCTCTGGTAAATTACCGCACCACTGAAGTAGGTTGTGTATTTTTACACCATGAAATAAGCTGAAAGAGTTCTTCAAACATGGCCAGAGATAACGACATGAAAGCAAAAGGAAAAATTCTAGAACTCACCGCAAATGGAGTGACACGTTTCCGATAAGGTATGACAAATCGTGGCATCCAAATGAAATCAAAAGAGAAATATATGAAGTACGAGAAATTGCAAAACGACGGCCACCGGAAAGCGACAGTTTTAATTTCTGTGTGATAATGCCAGCGAAGATAGAAACGAGGGAGGAACGAACGAGAAGGTATTTCTAATTGGAAACGATCCAAGTTGATTTGTCAAGTGGTAAGGAGGTAAAGAAAATAACACTTCGATATTTATCTAAAGAGACTCACAAATAAATTTTAAGGAAGTTTTTATGATAACAAAACTAAGTTGGATCGTGTGAAGTGACCTTCAGAGGCTCATTAACAAGTCAAAGGCTTTAAAATGTGGGCACCCATCAATCAGCTAAATATATTTCCAAAATTTACATGACAAACAGCTGTTTACTTTATGATAAAAACGAAGAAAAAAACAACAAGCTTTTATTTCAGTGGGGAAGCGCGTTGTTCATGGCTCATTCAGAGCGACTAAAAGGCAACGTACCCGCTTCGCTGGGTGTCCTATTCGTCAACGTTCGGAGTTTTTAAGCTCTTTCTTACGAAAAGTTTATTGTCTTTTATTGTTCTTTGTTTTTTTATTATTATTTACATCGCTCCCTTTTTTGCTGCATCATATTTTGTTATACTTATGTGTTTCTTTTGAATTTGAAAATTGGAAGCTTTTGCGTTTATGTTTTTGCTTCGCTCGCTCACTCCGAGTGAGTGAGAAATATTGAGTCATTCATTCTTTTTCATTGTTTCAAACTTTTCTTTGTGACTTCATTGAAGACGGCGACTGAAGCGCCCCCAGAGACAGACCAGAACCAGACTCTTTGGCGAAGTTCCGCTTGACTTTCGAACGATTTCGCAATTTGTTACTGCGGATTCATTATTGCTTTTTCGTGCTTTGGACTTTCGGGCGGGTCAATGAACGTTCTCGAGTTAGCGGGAAGCGATGATGATGATCTATTTTCGGTAAATGAAGTGTTCTCTCAAGATTTCTAATAAAAGTTGGGCTAAATTAAGAAAAATGCTTATAAGAGTGCTGGGAAAATTATGGAGTCAAAACTATCTATAAGGAGTTACAAGAGAAAGCAGAATAATTTCGAGAGCGGGAGTGAGAGAAAGAGAGGAGAGGGAGAGACAAGGTTATTAAGAAGATAGAAAGAAAATTGAATGGAGAGAGAGATAAGAAGAGGCAGAAGAGAGAAAGAAAAAGGAATGGAGAGAGAGATAAGAAGATGCAGAAGAGAGAAAGAAAAAGGAATGGAGAGAGAGATAATGGGGAGGCAGAAGAGATAAAGAGATAAAGGGAGAGAGAGACAGAGGGAGAAAGAAAGGGAGAGGGAGAGAGAGAGAGAGAGAGAGAGAGAGAGAAAGGAGATAGAAAGGGAGAAAGAGGGAGAGGGAGAGAGAAAGGGAAGAAGGAGAAAGGGAGAGAAGGAGAAAGGGAGAGAAGGAGAAAGGGAGAGAAGGAGAAAGGGAGAGAAGGAGAAAAGGGAGAGAAGGAGAAAGGGAGAGAAGGAGAAAGGGAGAGAAGGAGAAAGGGAGAGAAGGAGAAAGGGAGAGAAGGAGAAAGGGAGAGAAGGAGAAAGGAGAAAGGAGAAAGAGAGAGAGAGAAGAGAGAAAGGGAGAGAAGGAGAAGGGAGAGAAGGAGAAAGGAGAGAAGGAGAAAGGGAAGAGAAAGGAGAAAGGGAAAGAGATGAGAA
This sequence comes from Chlorops oryzae, assembly GCA_020466095.1. Lineage (NCBI taxonomy): Eukaryota > Metazoa > Arthropoda > Insecta > Diptera > Chloropidae > Chlorops > Chlorops oryzae. Next base: position 91,627,492 of record CM035807.1, on the reverse strand, counting down.
AAGGAAAGAGAAAGGGAAAGAGATAGAGAAAGGGAAAGGAAGATAGAGAAAGGGAAGAGATAGAGAAAGGGAAAGAGATAGAGAAAACGAAAGATAATAGATAGAGAAAGGGAGAGAAGGATAAATAGGGATAGAGAAATAATGAGAGAGAAAGAGGGCTTTTGAAAGAGGCGTAGAGATAGATAGGAAGGCAAACAGAAGGTGAGGGACATCTAGTAGAGCGAGAGGAAATGGTTGAGTAGTAGATATGTAGGAGATAGGAAGAAGGCGAGAGCTAGGGAGAAAGTGGAAGGAGTAAGAGAGATAACGAAAGAGAAAGAAAGTGCCTACTTTCGACCATAACTTGAAACTTTGAAAATTTGTTTACATATACAATTAATATTTGCTTACATTTTTCGAAGCTTCGTATCAATTAAATTGCTCAACTTTAATCCAATAAATCGAGCGTGCTTTCCCAAGCGATTTCCAAAAAAGCACATTCGATGAGTAAGAAGAAAAGTAAGCGTTGCGTGAAAAGGAGAGGCCTGAAGATTTGGGCTTGCTCAGTCTGACTAATCAATCAAGCAGAACGACCAAGAACAACTGGGAAAAGACATTTTTAGAGTCTCGATTTTAATTATAATCGTCGGCAATATTAAAAAAATTGTTGCCATAAATTTGGAAAGCTTCAAAAGTTAAAAGTCTTAAGCATCAAATTTACGATGTCACGCCTTTCACTAACTCCTTAATGGAATGATAGTTAAAGTCTTCCGAAACACAATTATCATTAGTAGTAAGTTGCATGGTAATTTACGAGGCAAATGCAACGACTGCTTGGGGAAAGGAACTCATGTAATAAATACTTCCATCAATTCGAGTATCTTTCTTTCACTTATCGCTGCATCGCGCTGGCTGAAATATTCAAAATGATACCCCGGCGCGCTAATGAAGTGTTACAGTTGAATTAGCAGCAGCAGCACAGCAGCAACACATGTTGCCCAACACCGAACTCACGTTCTTTTCGCGCACTCTGCAAGTGTCGAACACAATTCGGCTGATAGCTTAAGTGGAATATTTTTCATTTTTCACTAATGGCTGCAGCATCGCTCGCAGCTGCATCCACATAAAGCAATAAAAGGAAAATGAAGAAACAAAATTTCAAATTCACAATTTCGCCAACTTCATTGCCTATTATGAAGAGTGTTTAGTTTGCAACCGACGAAGTGATTTGCATGGCTGAAGTGCAACAATTCAGGAAGTGGAAAAGTGCATGAAGATGTTTTTATGGCCGACGAAAATGAAGAAAGCTGCCATCGGTAGCTAGCTGCGCAAAGTATTTTGCCTTCCAAATAATGAGGCACTTAATTTTGAATAATTTTTAGGCACATCTCATTATGAGTTTTCTCTTCAAAATTAAAATGAAATAAAATTAAATAAAATGAAAAATAAAAAAAATACCATTTAAAGATCCTTATTAATGAAAAGAAAAAAGTAACTCCATCTTCAGCTATTAGTCTCAGCATTCATTGTATCACTTCGAAAGCAAACGATTACAGAAGAGGAAGAAACAATGCCGTGTTCATCTATTGACATCTAATTTCTACGATGGAGCGAGATTACATTTCCCAAAGTATTGAATTTCTGAGCAAGGAGAAGCTTCTGTTCAAACGCTGCTATTTTATTATCACGAATATAGAAGCAGAAGCCAAGGAACAACACAGCATCAACACAAAACAAGAAACACAAGAACAAATTCAAGAAAACTGCGGAAATAGTAGCACATTTTCACAACGATTTTTCTCTCACAAATGCTGCTGATGCTGATGCAACTCACCCGGAGGCATTTGAGAAATTTAAGCCAGCATCGAGCCGCATCGAGACGCTTAACGGTTGAGAAGTTTCTTGTAAAAAATTTTCAAAAAATGCGAAGCTGTACTGCACCGCAAGTCAAAGTTGAAGGAGACCAAGTCGGAAAAGGTGGGGGGCACGAACCGTAATCAGTTGACATAATTCACCGTTCCAAATGCGGTTGTTTTACACCTTTTCTTTCCTTATTCAACGTTACTTTCATCAAACATTTCATGACTTTTCTTTAATCGTTTTGATGCCTAGTTTTCAATAGAAATTAAATTGCTGCAATTATTCAACACACGCACACATATGGAACCAGCTCCAACGAGGATATACCGAGCTGCGCTTATGATTGTAGGCATGGTTTATTGAAAATTTAGTTTTTTCTTTCTATTATATTTTTTTTTCTATTTTTTTTTAAAGCTAAATGCGTGAGGATCGTGCATCATTAACTGGGTTAACAGCGTTAAAATGCGCTATTTGTTTAAGTCTTTTGCATCAGCTGCTGTCAACTTCCCTCCACTCCATTCCACTCCACTCGACTTCACTCCACTTTACTACAATCCACTTCAATCGAGTCGTGTGCATATTACATTTTCTGTGGCACTTGTGGAAACGGTCTCAACTGTTTCTCCATTGATGAATGCATATCCAAACAAATAAATGCAAAGAGAAGCTAATAAAGTTTTCATCACATTTTAGCAATTCATTGGGATTTCTCGGATGAGATGTTTCGAGTGGAAATAAGAAGAAGAAAATTTATTTTTTGAAAATTCAAGTCCTAAATGAAATTTCCAAGCTAAGAAACTAGCGTGTTAACACCAGGTTATGGAATCGTTGAGCCGCAAAGGCGCAGAATCGAAAATAAATATTGAAAATATTGTGTTCGCATTTGAGGCCGACGCGGCCGCTAATGGCTTAAGCTGATTAGAGAAGATTTCGATGAAGTAAACAAATCTTCTTAATGACAAAACAAAAATAATCGTAAACACAATTCAACGAAACGATTGATTCGGCTTTCTCAATCGGCATCCCGCGGCCTTGAGTTTTTTATTTTTTTTTTTTGTTCATGGCAACAATTTGAAGCTCATCGTTACAAGTTGAATGAATATTTGAAAAATGATCTCAAGTACTTGGAGTTTTTTTTTAGTGTTCAATGTAGCACTCGAATCAGTTGGGCACTTATCCGACATTATGAAGATTTGGAAATCGATTTCACTTCATTATCGAATGGATTGATTGAATCTGCCCGCATTTTGTGGAGGTACATTTGAATCTATTGGATCTTTAAGCTTTTATATAATCGTAAGTGTTATGAAAAGCTTCATCTTTTAACCCAATTCGTGAAAAAAGAATTTTTTTAATGAATTCAATAGTCTTTTAAGCTCCTCGGGGACGTTGAATAGTGAGCATTCAAGATCTAGTAGCTTGCTTTAAGATAATTAAAAAAATCACTTAATTCAATTGCACCCTAAGAAACAGAAGAAGAAAAAAAGTGTTTTCCATTAGAGCACTCTAAATGAGAAATCCTTCTTTTGCACCTCCGAAACACTCCTCACTGAAATATTACATTAAAAAGAAAAAGAAAAACTGTGAGCTGCAAGCAACCAATTCCCATTTAGACAGCAAATCATTCACGAAAAACGTCCTTCGTTTACTCGAAAGACCGACGAAATTCAAGCGAAGCCACATTTCCATTTATTTCCACCGCAAACCACGCTTCCATTTCTATGTCGCTCCCAATATTTATGCACCTAGAAGCCCTCAAAGCGGATTGCCCATCCCCGTGCGGGATCCTGTCGTCTTCGTGTTAGTCGTTAAAAACAAGGATAGTCTGTCTAGCCCAAGTCGCAAACGAAGCACTAAAAATGCGCTGAATCATAACTATGCTAAAAATGTTGGTTTTTTTCTTTTTTGAGGGGTTGATAGACACCGAACAGGACCAAAGAACGATAGGGAAAGAGACTCTTTTTATTGGGTAAACAAATTCATTTGAAAATTCCTTTAAATTCGCACGACTGTGACGATGATAAGGAGAGTATTATTTCTGCATTGAAGTGACATTTTATATGATTAACTGAAAATGTCCTCAAACACTGTTTTTATTTGCCAAAACTCGTACCCATGGAACCCGGAATGACCACAGTAATTAACACTATTCCACTTTATAATGAACTCCGAATTGGCTATCCGCGACAGCTTCTGCAATGCACATAAACCGCAAATGCACAACCATCGGCAATGATCGATCGATCGATCGAGCGACCGAGACCAACGCGAAGCCAATAAAAAATTGCCTGTTCCTCGGGAAAATGTCCACGATTTTGGAATCCGTTCAATAATTCAATTTCGCAAGAGCCTGTACGTTTCGTTGGCAGCTTTACGGCGAGGCAGCAAATCCTCTACGGCCCGACATTCTATACAGTGTGCTGCTGCATTTACACATGTACTTCATGGCATGAGATATTTGGAGCATATGTAATGATTGGGTAGCGGCGGCGGAGAGGTGATTCAAGGAGAGAAGAGGGTCTTCGTAATGAAGCCAATGTTACCCACGGCAGTCGTAGTTGAATGCTCAGTGCTGATTATGATGATGGTGGTGTTGGTGGTGGAGTTGCAGCAATGGCATGTAAAAAATGTTTTTAGGTGTGTCTCTGTGTTCGCTCTGGCATGCGTTCCAGTTCATTGGGGGAAATTTGTGAGAACTGCACGGGGAAGTAAAGCGAGTAAGAAGCTTTGAATGTGTTTTATTTCCACTGCAGATGGCATGTTCTTTGGTATTTTATGCTAACCGGCGCGCAATTTCCGTGGGCCAGCTAGACAGTTGGGTGCGTCAAGATCCAGTGGAGCAGGAGTCGCAAGGCAACAACAATGCGCAGCGAACTCACACGAATTTGAGATATCTACAAACGCAAAATTCACACGCAAACAGAAAATTTTTCGTGGATTATTTGTGACTTTAGTGTAAATGTGGGCGTTGGAAAAATGTGCTCAAGCTTAACGTATGTAAATAAAATGGAACGGCAAGAATTGTAAACAAACAATACGGCACGTCACGACACGACTCGACGCGACACGGTGTGATATAATGTGGAGCAAGCTGCGGTACCGGAGAGCGCCATGTGGCAATTGGTCAAAGCGGTTGGTCATGTTTTGGTAAAGGAAATGAGAGGTGGATAAATGCGGCTTGCGACCGGAAAAACAAATAGCTAGGGAGCTTTCAGAATTCCCCAGCAGACAAGAATGTTTTGAGTTAGTTTTGAGTTGAAATTCAACAGGAAGGAAAAGCGAAAAACAAAATTCAGTTTATTGAATGAATGCCTTCAAGTATTATAATTATGGAAGGATTCGTTGATGGAAGAATTGATTCTGGAGAGGATCCTAAAATTAAAAACTGATTAGTCTTGTCGACAGTATCGTATTCGAATGAACAGTTAAAGGGATGATTAAGGTGCAGACTATGTTGACTTCGCGATTGATGAGCAATATAAAAATTATCATCACAATCATCATCGACTTCATCCGTTTAGAGCTGAGACGTGAGCCTCAAACCTTTTAAAGTCGTACATATAAAAATTTAGAACGGACGACAACCTGGAATTAATATTTACACCTTTTTAAAGATGAAACTGTTCTACTGTTATACTGGTGAACTGTTCTTCTTTTACAATGTTATACTTTTATTCTGTTAAAATTTTATTCTGTTATACTTTTATTGTTATACTTTTATTCTGTTATACTTTTATTTGTTATACTTTTATTCTGTTATACTTTTATTCTGTTATACTTTTATTCTGTTTATATCTTTTATTTATTCTGTTATACTTTTATTCTGTTATACTTTTATTCTGTTATACTTTTATTTTACTTTTTATACTTTTATTCTGTTATACTTTTATTCTGTTATACTTTTATTCTGTTATACTTTTATTCTGTTATACTTTTATTCTGTTATACTTTTATTCTGTTATACTTTTATTCTGTTATACTTTTATTCTGTTATACTTTTATTCTGTTATACTTTTATTCTGTTATAATATGTAAACTGTTATACTGCTGTAATGTTAAAATGTTATACTTTTGTAATGTTAAACTGCTATACTGTTATAATATTAAACTTTTATATTGTTTTAATATTAAACTGTTATAATGTTATAATAAACGGTTACTGTTATACTGAATATAAAAAGTTTCAGAAATTTATTTTTTACTGCAGAAAAGGCAATTTTATGATAATCATTCGTCTGTATCTGTTCAAGTACAGCGTCTATAAACGGGTTAATATTAAATTTTGATAGATAAAAGACCCACTAATTTCTTATAAGCACACTGAAAACAAAATAAAGATCAAAAAAACATCAATCAACGAAACAAACCAAAAATCCTCGCTACGCATCGGTCACTCTATGGAAGCCCAAAGAGCGCCAAAGAGAAAAAAATTTTCACGCATCAAATCTATCAAATTTATCCAATTTTCGCACTCATGACATTTTTCGCTGCCTGACGAAAGAATTGATGGATGAACTTGCTCGATGAGGACTTGATCTTGAATGATGATGTGAAGATTTCTTTAAAGCTGAACTCACCTTGCTTCTCCAAGGATACATAAGTACTTATATTCGAATCGATATTTCAAAATCCGGCGTTGCATGCAATCAATTCAATAGTGATGATTGTATCAATTAGCTGTGGAGCCTACATATGCAGAAGAAGTATTTTTGAGAGGAGGGAACAATTTTCTAAATGACTCGCGTATATCTTTAATTAGTTTTTAATTTACAATTGCAATGGCTTTCAGAAATACGAAAACCAATAACGCGACCGACTCAATTTTGTCTTATTCGCGTCAAAAGCATTTATAATGAGCGTTAAAATGTCACTTAAGAAAAAAGCTTTTCGCTTTTCGAGAAATAATTGCTTTTCCTGCATTTGTCATTTGCGACAATTTCTATTGTTCACGCATTGAAAGGAGCCTTCAGACGCGCAGAAAGCGTGTGAGTGCAGTTGCCATCGAGCACAATTCGCATGAAGCACACAGCACATAATTCACGTTTTGTGCGAAAATAGCGAATCCAGCAGAAATAAAAGAAAAAATATATACATACAATATGTATATGTATGTATATATAAGTATATATATTTATAAAACATAAAAATTCGTTTTCGAATGTACTTGAGAATTTTGCTTCACACAGCGAGAGCTGCTGAGCTTTCATTTCGCTTAACCTTCTCGACAAGTTTCCAAAGCAATTTCGCACAAAATCACTGAAGATCTTTTCAACTTTCCGACGCACGAAGAACAATCGAAGCCAGCGCAGCAATTGAGGCCCCTCTCTGGGATATAGGCTTTCGTTTTGCGATGGGAAAGTCAGAAAGTCGACGGCGGCTCGTTATGAGAAAGCTTCTTGCGATGCCTGTGCTCCTCGCTGATTGCTGTCAGCAAATGCTGTGCAATGATCAACAGCTGCAAGCTCATTGCACGGGTAATTGATGATTGGCACGAGTTGAGCCAAAGAACACCGCCGATTTTACCGGACAAACGACTTTCTATTCAACGGCCGCGGCAGCAGGTTGAGAGCAATCTGGGTCTGCTTAACGACATTCTAGTCACTACAGGCTGCACCGGCTGTATTGGCTGCTCAGAGCAGCTACTTAGCCGCACGCGTGCGAGTTCATAAGTGTGTCAACAGCTTCTCAAAGTTATTTCCCAATAAAATAAGAATTTTGTTTATGACCATACAACAACACATGACGATCTACAGAAAAAGCAATAAAAAATAATTGAAAAAAAAAAGTCGGAAAGCCTTTAGCAAGCTTTGAAAAGCCAAACTGTGTAACTTATAAGCCGGCGGTAGACTGTTAAGTTAATTAATTTGGGTTAATTACGACCGAACGGCAATGGGCCAGATTAGGGAATCGAAATCGAGAAAGAAAAATGTATTCTAAATGTTTATCGCAGTTCATTGGATAGGTCCGTAAAGGGAAATAAAACACAACAGTGTCTCGACAAATACTCATTAAGGTGATTTCTATAAAACAGCCTTTCAAAATGTCAGCTCGACTTTTTCAAAACACTTTAAGAAGTGCTTATAAAGTACATAAATTGTTTTATAGGAACTAATCTAAAGAATTTGAAGAACATTTTAGCCAAAAAAAAAAAAAAAAATACTTATAAGTCAGAATTTTTTAGGCATAAATTCTCTAAAGAAATTGGGACACACAAAACATACCTCTTCTAATGAAAACTCCCCTTCCAGACGCTTCATTTCCTTTTCATATTGTCTTTGAAAGTTAATACAAGTTTTCCTTAAGATTTCAAATATTCCGCCCACCGTACAATGTTTAACATCACTTAAGACTATGCAAAATTCAATCAAAAACATAAAAAATCAATTTTTCAAACAAGCTATAAAAAAAAAAATAAAAAAAAAACATAAAAAAGTCCTTCGAAAGCATAAAAAAGAACAAACAAAAAATGGAGCCTTTCGCATGTCCTGGCAATATTTTTCAATACGAAACCACTCGATTTCTCTGAGGTGAGGCAAAATGACTTCCTTTCGTTCTACTTTCGTGCGAAAAAAAACTCGGATTTTCGCGCTAAATTTCCACCATCATCGCCACCCACGAAAAATGCTCTTCTTTCTCAGAAGCTCAGAAGCAATTCATTAGAAAGTCAAGCCACAAATGGCGGGTTGGAACGGCTGTTGGGCGGTTCGAGTAAATCGAAAAGTTTTTAATTAAGCCTTGCAATTTTCGGTGCGCTTTGCTCAAGGAGTGTGCAAGGTGCCCAGGATCCTTTCAACGATTTGAGTGCACTGACTAAGCAATAATTGGCAAATTTACCGACTCAACAGCGATGAACTGTGATTTCTTAAATGCCAAATTAGTTACTAATTCACGAGATTATAGAAATGGTTAGGCAAATGATTGAACCCTTCCGTGCAAGATTTATTCGCACGAAATGCCATGAAAATTTCTAAGTAATTAGTTTCCTATCTCATGCAACAAATTTCCCTTGCTTTTGAAGCAGCAAACTTCGAATTCTTTAAGGGTCTTAAAGGTCAAATAGATGACGAAGATTTCTCTTATTTTTTGTTTTTTTGTTTTAGGATGAAAGATTTATTTACCAAAGCTTGCCCGAGGACCGTTTTGGTCATCAGGCATTTCCCTTGCACTGCGTTTCACCCACGCTCAGAATAATCCATAAAACAACGACGTTTGAACGCAGTTATTTTTTTTGTTTTTGTGGGAAGTCAAGCGAATGAAAACATCGCAAAAACATATCAGATCAAAAATATATGAGCTGAGTAGATATATATTTGCAGACTTGCGACAACTCTGCCCCCGTTGTACCTCTGCCGATCATAATAGTGCCAACTTTTATGAGCATTGCGAGCATTGTTTGGGCAGCACTTAGCTTGGCCGTCAGCCCACTTCGGCGCCGCCGCTTTGAAGTAGAAAATTTGTTTATGCTCCATGCGAGACGGTCGCACACCCAGCCCGTTCGGTAATTGCGTCAATGAAGCCCAACACACTCGACTTAGACAGTCGCCAGTGTGTGACATTGAGTCGGTCGATTCGCGTGTCCAATGGGCATTTTGTAGAGATTGTGTCAAAGCAAGATTCCCCCTCCTGCCAACCATATCAACGGTCGATTAGTCAAAGGGGATTGTCCCGTTCCTTCTTTGCGTCTCACTTTCATGCCAATCGCTTTCAAATCGAGCGTCTTATCAGCGAAAGAATTCGTTGGGAGAGGCCCATTTTCCAAAAGCCTTCCTATGCGATGCACAGTCAGTCTTTTCATTGCCTCACATTTCACATTGCTTTCGCTGCAATTCAGTGATTTTCTTCAGACGCACTTCGTTCTCTTTAATGGGGAATTTCATTTTGTATTCCACACAATCGTGTTGCGAATGGATTACAATGAACGGATTCGCCGATTACGGCTTCCATGGTTTGATAACTACCATCATCGCTGTCATAACATCTCATCTTCTTTATCGAATTAATCGCATTAGATAAGACACAGAGGGCGCCGTTCTGCAAATTGTATCGCCGTTGTTTTTATTAATATTATTTTTTTTTTTTCGAAGAGCAATCATTCGAAGGGAATTTTGTTTTTATTTTTAATTTTCTTTTGTTCTGAGGAGACTGAAAATCGCAACAACAAAAAAAAAATAGGCTCTTAAAGTAAGACAATTTGTGTTGATAATTTCGCACGGGAATATTCGACGGCTTCAGAGAAAGTCTATCAACTATTCTCCGTCGATATTTCTACTTCGTTTCACCGGAAATGTCACCCGTGAAACATCATGATTTCAGCATGACTAGAGCCGCGACTCCTCCTGATTATACACCAACTTTCAATGAAATTAACACACAAGCGGCATTGGCAGTACATAAGAGCATATGTCACGAAGTTGGTCATCGAAGTGGAGTAGATCTACTTACCGTATCGAAACCTTATCATGACAGTGCCTTGGAGATTGCGATGATTTAACATTCCATCGAGACGATTGCCGATTGCAATCGATTAGATCTTCTCGTCGATGGGCATGCTTTAAAGTGCAATTGAGATATGATCATATTTTCCCCTTGATATCACTTGGCTGAAAGAAATAATCCGAATTGTCAACTATTCTCCGTCGATATTTCTACTTTGTTTTATAAGCCTCACAGACACAAGTCCATCGACCGAATTGTTTGCTTTGCTCTATTTACTCAATATGCTCGCAAGTGGCGAGCGATGGTTGCACGATTATTCCCCCTCGGATTGATGAGTTCTAGTTGCGCTAATTGTTGTTTGTTCGGCTTTTTATTTGTTTGTTCCAGCACTCCCTTCAAGACAATCGATAGATGGAATGACAAATACGCACAATTGGCAAAAAGCATCATCAATTTTGTTTGTTCGTTTATTATTTCCCCAACTTTTTTTACACTTTTTTTCTTAATTTAAACTAAAACAACACTGCGCAACACGTAAAATCTGATCCAAATTTTGAACGAATTTTCTGAAAGAACTTGGTTAATGAAGCGACGCGCTGTATTTGGTTTAGTCAAATTGCCTGCAGGAAAATTTTAAATTGATGGCGAAAAGTGTGGCCGAGAATTAAGTTGCGCACTTACTAATCGCTATATCCCGTAAACCGTTGAATATTTTATTTTCTCGTCTATAGAAAAGTTTTAGCGCTAGACTCGAACAAAATAATTTTAGCACTAACTGATCCAAAAAAAAAAAACTCCATCTAGTAGCTACAATTAGCAAAAAAAAAAAAAAAATCTCAAAAATTACAATTTTTCACCTCTTTTTTACATTTCTAGACCATAGCACTTAGGCCGGCATGAACTTTTTGAAAATTTTTGATATCAAAATAGAGAAAACACATAACTGAACAACATCTCCAAGTAAACTAACTAAATCTCAGCGCTCCTTGATACAGTTTAGCCACTGCAAAGCTGAAAATTTTTTACCCACAATCAGAAGAGAAAACTAAAAATCACGCTTTGAATATACTCCACATTTTTCATCCAATGCAGAATGATTAAACGTATGTGTGACCAGTGTGGCACTGTTTTTTCGAAAAATAAAAATTCTGATTATATTCGATGACTTCAAAAATGTATCACTGTGTCATTGATCTTTGAAAAATACCCACCAAAGTGTTTGCACTATTTTTATAGTAGGTAACAAAAAAAAAAAGATCACTTCTCTTCAATAGACAATGTTGAGGAGAGTTTATCAGTTTTCAGATAGTCCCTAACTATAGCCGACATTATTTAAAAAGCAATTAGAGAAAATAACAACGCAAAAAGTGATAAGAATATTGTCTTTACGAACTAAAATCAACTTTTTAAGCAACCCTCGAGATTTCTTGTGTACTCTTTAAACAATCTTTTTAACGTTCCCGGCAATTTTTCAGCAAAAACGAAAAGCAGAACCTGAAAGATAAGCACAATTTTAAGTACAAAGAGCTTGCCAAAAAATTAGTCATTGTTTAGAGAATTTTTTTCATTTTTTTTTTTTTTTTTTTTTTTTTTGCTTGCCAAGTCAAAGGGGGGCGCAAAAATAACTGAATGGGCGTGTTATATCAAAATAAATAACAGATGATCAACAAAGAACGTATGACAAAGAAATAAAAAATTTAAAAAAATTGTTTTAATAATAATAAAACCTAAAACTCTAGAAAGTTCAAGTTCGGTACTGCATGAAACTCAAAAGCACAATCGGATCTTTTCTCATTTCATATTTCGAAACCGTCGAATCTCGGTCTCAAAACCTAAAAACTTTGAATTAATTAGCCCGAAAGAATCAGAATCAAAGGCCTTCAGTACAAGTGGCAGAGAAATTGATTTGTTCGGCTGTGTGCGACCCCCTTTCACGGGGAGAGTCGTGCGTGCAAAATAGCCAAAGGCAATGGCCACAATACTTTCCATAGTCACTCAAACCAATGGCTGCGCATAGGAGGAGATTCTTTAATTAAAGAACTATTAAAATTGAGAAAAAAAAAATATGAAAAAAATACGCCAAAGGGCATGAGAGCTATCGAAACTGTGCGATACGTGATACACACGCGGCTCTTGTTAATTGGCTTTGCCGTGGGACTTCTCGAGAACAAGTGTTGGCCACGACTGCACGCCTTGAGAGACAAGAAAGAAAGAAAACCTGCAAATAAGGCTGAAACAAACCGGCTGAATGGCTGCGCAGTGTGACTGGCTGAATCTGACTGCTGACTGACGAGTGACTGAATGAATGGAATGGAATGGGTAATATGTGCATTGATTAAGTACGGATGTTATGCCGACTTAGAGCAAGCTACTTGAATGAATTAAATAAAATGTCTAATGATTGCAGAAAATTGAATGTACACTCAGAGAAACTCGTTCATCGGCTCGCAGATAATACACGCAAAACTTTCGTCCTCACAAAATAAAAGCTCTGCTTTCGACCCAGAAGAGTAGGTAAATCGAAATTTGTCAGTGTCAGTAAAACATGGGCTTTTTGAAGTGAAGAAACAGAAAGAAAGAGATTTCTTCAAGTGTAGAGCGTAGCGTCTGCTGAGAAGTGCCCTTTCTGCACAGCAGCGCGTGTGACTTTAGCATTTGAAGCAACATTTTTGGTCTCTGTAGTTTCCACGGGCCTCACTCAGAAGCGAGTTCTGCTATTTAAATTGAATATTTTATTCTAAAACATACATTTTAATGCAAATAAAAAGCGCTTGAGACTAAAACAATACGAAAAAGTTTTGTCAGTTTTTATGGCGATTTGATTACTGCAGCTATTCATGAAAAATGACAAGCTGTGTCCTTTCCATTCCGCGATTCAAGCGCTTCAGCGAAACAGCAAACTGAGTGAATATATCACAAAAAATAAAAAAAAATAAAACACTCATAAAGACGCCTAAAGAAGTGACAAGAATTTTGGCACAAGCACAAATCCAGTCCAGATATGGACTGTTAAAAGACGTTGCCAAGAAAACAAAAAAAAAAGCGCAATTGAAGAAGAAAAAATAACATTTTAATTATGCAATCGAAGAGAAGAACGAATCAAATCAAGGACACCCTCGGAGACGAAGCAGTCCGTCCACATTTTCCCAAAACAATTAACACAAATAATTAAACGTAGGCCTAACTCCCACCCTACTCATAACGCCTAGAAGCTTCTTAAGGAGCTAGCAGCGAATTCATTTTTTTCTCAATGAAATGACTGAAACGTTCATCGGCACAGGCACATGTACAGGTACCTCTAAAAGGGGTCGTCTCTGTATATGACGTGACGCCTTGCACTGTGGGACTACTAATTAAACTAGCAGGCAATTAAGAAATGTGGTTTAAAAACCGGGAAACAAGCATAATAACCACCAAGAGCAACCAGAAGAGCATGTCCTAGAACATCAGAACAAGTCGAATGGACGGACGGGCGGGCGGACAGGCAGTCAGGAGATATTGCAGCAGTTGGAAAGACAACAACACGAGTGCCAAAGTGCATGTCTTATCGGCATAAACAAAACACGCCAGCAAAAGTGGCAAGAGCATTAAAAAAAAAAAAAAAACACAGAACAAACTAAATAAAACAATAAATATAGCATCCGAAGAAGCGTCAGAGCTAGACTCGAAGATACGCCAAAGTCAGGTTGAATGGAAGACAAGAAGGTGGAGCACTTGTTGTCTTAGGACGACCGCATTCCAAGTACGTTAAGTTATAATTCAAGAGCCGACAGACTGAAGATCCACAATACACATGAGGCTTCATCAGTACACTGTACACTGTAAAAAAAAAAAAATCATTTGAAAAACTAGTATCTTGATTTCCATAAAACAAAAGCGGAGAATAGCAGGCAAAACCCCCGTCGCAAAGAAGCGAAACAGCTGGCCAATGTTCTGAGTGCATCACAGACGAAGGAGTGAGAAAAACCACCCGAAGGAATCGATGCCGACGCATTCTAGAGAACAACATGCAAGTCAGTCAGGCAGACGAGATATCACCGAAGTGCACTGTGCACTCTGTAAGTAGCGTTGATCTATGTACAATCCTGCTATACAATCTGCCTCGGCTGTGAGCTGCAACATAATAAACATGTTTGCAATGGTCTCGTCTACTTCAACATAAACAACAAACGCTCTTTTGAATAAATTTCGAGTGCCAGAGTGCCCACAGATGGGAAAATTCGTCGGACAAAAATGCGCGAGGAAAAAAAGCACCGCTAGCCGTCTTCACTAACTTCAAGTAATTTCGGCAGAATAACTCGACATTCGGTTAATGCTATTGCAAACATTTTCATTTAGTAGTTTTCGGGAAAGAAGGAAACAAATTCTAAATAAATAAATTTCGACGAAAGCAGGAAATATGCTGCATTTGGGATTCAAGGCACAGCGAGAAAAGGAAACTTGCTCAAAAATAGCATGCCAAATTTGATGTTGCGTTCGCGCTGTCAACTTGTTTGTGCTCCGAAGGCACTTCAACGACGACGACGACGACGACAACACACACAGTTAAACACGTTCTCACATGCACACACATGCACATTCATTTCGAGTACTTTTGGTGAAGATATACTGGTAGCATTTTGCTATCCTTCCGCCGATTGCTTGAAGGTGTTCGTGCCTAGAATGTAAGCGAGCACGTCGACCGGTTCGACTGCCGACGTCCTTCCACCTCTCTCCTCTCTCTATCTCACTGCATCACTGTTAAGACTCCTACTTGACATCGAGCGCAGCTGACATTGACTCACGGAATGTGCAAAGCAATAAAGCTTTTTATATATGCTTTTAAGGAGATCTCTTTGCGTGCGATGCATCGCGGGAGTTCAGGTGGACTCATATGGATTCGTGCATATTTGCATAACAAATACGTCGACTACTGACTGCTGTAGCGCATACCAACAACAACAACAAAAGAGAGAAAAAAACGTCGCCAAATGTTTGCTGTCGTTAAAGGATACCATTTTGCGGAAATACCCGATTAGCGTTGACGTTAATGGTAGAAGTTCACATTAAATATGCACTCGAAGAGACGCGAAAGTGCAAATGCGCAAATTCGCGATGTGCTTTGCGACGCTTCGTGGGTGTCATTGTTTCCTGGCTGCATTGATTCGTCTCGAAATTCTTATTATGGCAACAGAGTCCTCCTTTCTGTTGCCATTAGCATCGAAGGTTGATAAACTCAATGTCGCCGTTGTGTTTGCTATTTTTAGATCAGACTCAAATCCGACATTCACCGAACAATATTAACAATGAGCGAGCGATTGGTGGTCAGCCGCGATTGTATGGCCTCATTTTTTCCACTTCATTTGAACGGCATTGAATGCAGTTTTTTCATTTTAATCGTTTATAGGCTCCATAGAAATGCCACAGTCATTCTATCCTTTAAGATATCTAAAGATAATCTTTCTTTTCTAGTGAAGCCGAAAAAAGAGATTTTTTTTTTATTATTAATAATTTGTGTTTGTGGGGAACAAACCAACCCAGCAAACATATTCGGAATGCTCAGATATATGAGTCCAAAATGAGTCAGAAATAAGTGGAAAATATGAGGCTCACAATCAAGGCGTATTTAAATACACTTTGGGCTCACAATATTCAGAATATTGTGCCTGATTCAAGCATGCTCTAGAATTCGAATTCCCATTAAAAAAAAAAAAAAAAAATCGAAATCAATGTTTTCAATAGAAATCTAAGCTCTTTCGAATTGTTGTATGGGGATTCGAATTCTAGAGAATGCCTGAATTATCTCGAATTTTGAATTTGCAAAGACGGCGTCGAAGGGGTTCAAATCACACACAGGGCGATGAATAAAAATGAAATGAAAATAAACATAGTAAGATTTTTATACCCGACACACTCTGTGTCGAGGGTATATTGCGTTTGTGTGGTTGTGTGTAACACCCAGAAACAGTCGAGATAGACCATACAAATATATATATAGAAATGATCAGCGGGACCAGAAAGATTCGATGATATAGACATAGTCGATTTCTGTCCGTCTGTCTGTATACAGTTATTCTTATTGAAGGAGTTGAGCTAACTCGACAAAATTTGGTATGCGTACTTACAGGCACATGAGTAAGAACAAGCTCGAGAATGGACCCGATCGGAACATTTTTAGGGGTACCTCTAGTACTAGGGTCTGTTACGAAAATCAAAAAACTGTTCTAAAATCTGAGTTTTTCAAGGCGTTTTGATGAAATTTGATATTTGAACATGTTTAAAGGCAAGTAATATGATTTCTAAAATTTGTAAAATTGGGCGTGGCAGAAGGGCGTTTTTAGAAAATTCTCTCCCACACCCGAAATTCAAATGGGACTTGAACGAAATTTGGCACTTATGCTTCCCGATAGCAATAAACATCCACCCCAAAAATTTCTCGATCGGTCCATTATTAAGGGTACCTCCAGTACTAGGGTCTGTCACAAAAATCCCAAAACTGCCTCAAAATCTGACTTTTTCAAAATATTTCAATGAAACTTAGAATTTGAGCGTATATTTAAGCCTCCGATTAGAATTCGAAAGAATTGGAAAATTGGGCGTGGCAAAGGGGCGGTTTTCATAAAGAAATTTAGCAAAAGTCGGAATATGGGGCCACTTATGGCCTTAAACACTTGATATTAAAAATTATTTGAACATGTGTGTATGTGTCGGGTATTCTATTGTCAGGCTCGCCTGACTATAACACCCCAGTAGAAAATGTCCCGCGGACATCCGCGAGGATGTCCTCGTGCAAATGGGAGCCGCACCACCTGCCTTCGTGGAGGATGCACGCGGTGATATTTCTACACAAATGTCATTACGCTTCACCTCGGACGAGTTCATTCGCATGGGAGCGGGAAAGTACACAGGACGCGCCGCATGACATATTCATCGAGACAGAGCCGGTGCGAATGATCATTTCGCTCCGTCTCGATGACGCTGTACTGCTGAGCATTTCACTTGGCTGTCAGGTCTGAAAGGCGCGAGGAGTTGTTCCGCGACGACACAATTTTCTGCTGGGACCCATACTTGTTTTAAAATGGACTCGGCAATGAGTGCGGAAGGAGTCATATATAGCTCATAATTGGGGGGAAATAAAAGTCAGACATGGGTGAGGAAGGAGTCATATATGGCTCTAATATCGTATACGAATGCGAACTCATATCGAACGACCTTCGCAAGAAGGGAAGCACGTTCATTTTCAGCCTTTGAATGATCTCATTATGAGGGCTCATACTCCGAATAAGAATTCATAAATGACTCAATTACGACTCCAAATGTTTGCTGGGAAGTATGTGTACCTGCAGGTGTTTGCGCGTCTGTATTCAGGCCTATAAAGAGCAAGGCTTCAGCTTTTCGATGATGTCTTTTCCAATGAAAAACTGCCAATTCAATTCGTCAGTGAAATGTGTCCTCTTCTATTCTGACACTCTTCCATTTAATTTCAGTCACTTAGGGAAAGCGATCTCGAACGAATTTCCAATGATTGATTTTCCATTCTTGAAAATCGTCCGATGCATACTTTCATGAAATACGAGAGACCATATAAAGTCAATGTTTTAATGCCACATTTAAAGTTTTTCCGGTTATCCAATGGAAATGCGATACTTTGAATTGGATTTAGTGCAAAAAAAAAGGAGAAAAAAAAATAGGGAAGAAGGAAAAAAACTGCAGCATCGTAAACAAAGTCAAATGCTGACGAAGCTGAAAAAATCTGAAGCTATAAAATTGGAAGATAAGAAGAAAAAAAAGCTGAACGCCTCCAACGATAGTGAAGAAAACGATCAAAGGGAAATCCGAAAACGCAGAACAGGTAAAAAAAATAAAAACACCATAAAGAAGCATTGTTCGAAAGAATGACAAAACAAATAGTTTAAGTGAAAAATACGCTGAATAACCATTTCCCTCTGCTCGTACCTTCCTAGGTTCCGACGGGGCAGCGTGAGCAAAACGAGAACGGCGAGAAACCGAAATCACCTGTCGACGTCGTCGTCGCAGCGTTTATCTTTATCTACGACACGTTTCGTTTTCCCCCGTTTTATTTGTTCTTTCTTCTTAGTTTTCTCATTTCTAGCCTTTTGTTTGCTTCTATTTTAGATTTATTATCTTTTCTGCTGTTTTTTTCAATTTTTTTTTTTCTTCTTTTTAAAGTTTCCCTTTGCGTTGATGGATGTGGATATTTGATCGAGAGCGAGCGCGATCGGCGATGTCGACGCTCCGATACTTCATTAACGTCATTAAATTATCCAAATTGAGGTTGTTTGAATCAGTTTTTCATTTAATGTTTAAACGTAAAATGAACCCTTTTAATTGCTCGAATTTAACCTTGCAGGTCAATATTTAGTTTAATGTAGATCGAAAAAACCCGACAACGAACACGATCGCAAAGAAATGGAAAATTATCATTGAATATCAGAAAATCGTTCAAAGTTTTAGCGTGCCTTAAGGGAATGCTACTCTAACAGGTTGGCTGATAAGTCCCCGGTCTGACACATAGATGGCGTCGCTAGTATTAAATGCATATTATTTTTATATAGTGGCAGCCTTCAAATGATTCGTGTCAAAATTTGACGTCTGTAAGTCAATTAGTTTGTGAGATAGAGCGTCTTTTGTGAAGCAACTTTTGTTATTGTGAAAAAAATGGAAAAAAAAGGATTTTCGTGTTTTGATAAAATACTGTTTTCTGAAGGGAAAAAATACAGTGGAAGCAAAAACTTGGCTTGATAATGAGTTTCCGGACTCTGCCCCAGGAAAATCAACAATAATTGATTGGTATGCAAAATTCAAGCCTGGTGAAATGAGCACGGAGGACGGTGAACGCAGTGGACGCCCGAAAGAGGTGGTTACCGACGAAAACATCAAAAAAATTCACACAAATGATTTTGAATGACCGTAAAATGAAGTTGATCGAGATAGCAGAGGCCTTAAAGATATCAAAGGAACGTGTTGGTCATATCATTCATCAATATTTGGATATGAAAAAGCTCTGTGCAAAATGGGTGCCGCGCGAGCTCACATTTGACCAAAAACAACAACGTGTTGATGATTCTGAGCGGTGTTTGCAGCTGTTAACTCGCAATACACCCGAGTTTTTGCGTCGATATGTGCATCAATGGATGAAACATGGCTCTATCATCTACACTCCTGAGTCCAATGATTTCAGTCAGCTAGTGGAAAGCGATCTCGAACGAATTTCCAATGATTGATTCCATTCTTGAAAATCGTCCGATGCAAACTTTCATGAAAGTACGTGAGACCATATAAAGTCAATGTTTTAATGCCACATTTAATTTTTCCGGTTATCCAATGGCAATGCGATACTTTGAATTGGATTTATGCAAAAAAAAGAATACAAATTGGAAGAAGGGAAAAAAACTGCAGCATCGTAAACAAAGTCATAATGCTGACGAAGCTGAAAAAATCTGAAGCTATAAAATTGGAAGTAAGAAAAAAAGCTGAACGCCTCCAACGATAGTGAAGAAAACGATCAAAGGGAAATCCGAAAACGCAGAACAGGTAAAAAAAAAACACCATAAAGAAGCATTGTTCGAAAGAATGACAAAACAAATAGTTTAAGTGAAAATACGCTGAATAACCATTTCCTCTGCTCGTACCTTCCTAGGTTCCGACGGGAGCGATGAGCAAAAATTCGATGAACGGCGAGAAACCGAATCACCTGTCGACCGCGTCGTCGCAGCGTTATCTTTATCTACGACACGTATTCGTTTTCCCCCGTTTTATTTGTTCTTTCTTCTTAGTTTCTCATTTCTAGCCTTTTAAAGTTTGCTCGCTATTTAGATTTATTATCTTTGTCTGCTGTTTTTTCAATGTTTTTTTTTTTTTTAAGAGGTGATCCGCTTTGCGTTGACTGGATGTGCCTATTTGATCGAGAGCGAGCGCGATCGGCGATGTCGACGCTCCGATACTTCATTAACGTCATTAAATGGTATCCAAATTGAGGTTGTTTGAAGGTCAGTTTCATTTAATGTTTAAACGTAATGACCCTTAATTGCTCGAATTTAACCTGAGGTCAACTATTTAGTTTAATGTAGATCGAAAAAACCCGACATTTTAGACGATCGCAAAGAAATGGAAAATTATCATTGAATATCAGAAAATCGTTCAAAGTTTTAGCGTGCCTTAAGGGAATGGTACTCTAAAAATACGATTAATAACAGAAGAGATTGAAATTCGGTTACGACGATGACTATGGACATCGGTTTTCAAAATTATAGAAAATTTCTGTGGATTCTAGATTGACTTCCAGAAGGAATGGAAAAGAAACGATCAACACATAGCCCGAGATAGATGACTTACTTCTATACAGGATCGCCACTTTTTTTTTTAGAACAACTTCACTGAGTATCTGCGAGAAAAGAAACACTATCAATAGAAAACTTAAAATTAAGTACCTAGACATGGCCCTTCACTCCTTGGCACACAAGTGTGTACCCAGTATACCGACTGGGGCAACGTATTACGTGTACGAATTATAACTCCAAAGTGGGCATTGAAAATGTGGAGTTTCGAGGCTATCCACCGTTCACAAACGACGGTCACAGCGAAACTTGAAAAAGGGGGCCGTCCCATCACCGAGTATGACCGCAACACTCGATTCTTTGCGTCCCATTATCCGTTGTACCAGTTTCAAGGTCCATTGGTCAACCCTTTACGCACTTCATACCACAATACACTACCAGTTTGATCCTATAGGCGATTAACCCACTGGTGGAGGTTTAGATAGGATCCGCAAAACCCAGTACTATTTTATAGCTCTTCGATATTGAGACCTTGAAGGCCCTTTAAGCCTGCATTGGAACCGTTTGAAAACTCTTCATCGATTGCCATGGTCAGATTCAAAGATTGGGGCGTCCCAATGGAGTTGAACGGGTCTATAGAGTCTCGACTTATTGCTTTATTATTATTTCGCCTTTTCGTTAATTCACATTCATACTCACTCGGGCTTGGAAACATACATCCATACATGCCTACATAATTCTGAAAGATTCGAAAATACACATTAATTCGAATTCCCACAACTCGTTCATAATGTAGATAGCTCGACTGTCGTCCATGAGATGCTGCTGCTGTATCGGCATTTGGCCTTCAAAGCGAAAAAGCAACCCTCAATGAGCCTGCGGCATTGTAGCTCGACACAAAATCACAGAAGCATTCCACCCCCAAAATAGGATGCGACAATAAAAGTATAGAAGGCCTCCGCCTGCCGTGCCTCTTCCATCGCCCGGATTTCATTCACATATCAAATTGGAAAAGTATGTCAAATTCAGTTTCTTACCTTGAATCATCTCTGCTCATGGAATTCCTTTGAACGGCTACAAAGCATCAACGTATTGGCACATGGATGAACAGGATTTCGAATGCCAATGAATTCCGCAAGATTTCAGAATTCATATGACCGACCACTAGCCACACACTCCTTTCACTTCGGAAGACGCGACAAAATGCAATGCGAAATGAAAGCACAACAAAAAAAAAAAAAACAACAAATATGTACCACGATGAGGACACGATAAAAACGTTTTCGGATCTGAAGATTGAACTTTCAGCAATTGTGCATCCACATTTAATCTTTTTACTTAATTTCTTTTGAGTTATTTAAGCATTCCGATTAACTTTTTTTTTTTTTTTTTGCAAGGAGAACACGAGCGCGACTTTGAGAAGTGCTACACTGAAAGCAACAATAACAATGAGCGCGACGAGTTTGTGCTTATGTGAGTCCCGTTGGTGTTGTTGTTGCTTATGCTCAATTAGAATGGTTTTTTTTTTTCTTATTGTTGACTCGGTTTTAAATTCTTCGTTTAAGTTAACAAAAGAATAGAATCGGTCGGTCGGTCGTCGGCAGGTGACAAATTTCGTAGACGCCTTTGCGGAGCGAATTTATGAATTTATTTATTTATCTAGTTATTCCTCGGCCTATCATTGTTGGCAAAAAAAAAACTTCCAATTTGAATTTTTTTCATTTAAGCGTCCGTCAGTTGACCAACACACATACACACGCAAACACAAAAACACGACACGTACTAGAAAACAAACTTTGTTGCCACAAGCAGCTTCCAGCTTTGGGAATCTTGAATTCGTTTTACACTGGAATGCTTTGTACTTAAAACTTTTTTTTTGCTTCTAAACTATCTAATTTAATTGAGAATCTTTATTTATTTAGGCCGACGATAAAATTTTGCACAAAAGCCGAAAACATGCGATACAAACGCAATACGTGCCTGCAGCTTCAAACCTCGAAAAAAACTGTCGGTCTAATGGTGGAAGTACCAACAACAACCGATTTCGTGCAAAGTAGTGATGGCATAAGTTTTTAAGTACTCGTTTATATTTATGGCTTGTGTGAGCAATCAAGAGAAAATAGATTCATGTATTTGCTCTGTAGCAAAACTTTTGCCATTGAATGTGATCTTTTTTAAATATATTTTCCTTCAAACAAAGATGGGTAAATGTTTCATTTGACCATTTTATTCGCATAGTTAAATGTTGAGTACCTGAGTACTTATAATGTATCGAATCAGAAATTCAAGTGCACAGAATGGCTGTCACCAACATTTTTTTTCTGCCAATGTTGCCATCTTGGCTCTTTTTCAGGCTATTTTAGGGGAAAACAATGGACAAAATCTAGGTTTATTTTTATAACTCATTTCGATAAATAGAAAAATAAAAAAATTTCGATAAATAGGACGCGAAAACAGCTGTTTGAACAATTAGACAAGAGTATAGATATATACATAATATGTAGATATATGTAGATTATATTATAATACTACACTCTTTGAATCAAACAGCTCTAGAAATCATATGCGAATCAAAAACTCGAGATCAGTGTAATTTTAACAGAAATCTAATATAAACTTATGTGAAATGCGACGTCATCTAACTGTTGCAGTAAGCGTTTTCGGACATTTCTATCCATATCGAACATACGCCGGAGATTTCTATGGAAATTCAATGCATTTCCAAAAATGAACATAGCCCCTTTGACCTTTTTGCAATTAATTTTCAGACTTATTTTGTCATGTTCATTAATTACTCCTTACCTTTTTAATATCTTTTTTTCATACTCATGGAATCAGCTTTTTGCATAGTTTTCAAATTCAGGATTTAAAATCAAAGTCTAGATACCATATAATAGGACACTCGTCAGCAATTGGCTTGCGTAGTCATATGTTCTGAGGTGTCGCCTCGTAGTACAGAGTATTTTGACGGGTTCGAGTTCCATAGCCTGCGGCTCTTTAAAAAAGTTCAAGTGTAATATGCTATTCAAAGACCTATATAAGGAAATAATTTTTTTGTAATATATAAAAAAAATTGATATTTACGAAATCAAGTGCCAACCCTTGTTCCAGCCCTGCTTTCAATAGTGGAGACTATCGATAGTTCAGCGAAGAGCTGCCAGTATCGGCGACTTCTTACCATTTTGGCTATTTTCGATTGTTTCATAGCCGGAAATCTAAAGTATAAGCTAAATTTATTAATAAGGGAAATCTAGGTTGTAGCCCGAGCGTAAAACGGTAGATTTATTCTTGTGTACAATTCATAAAATATATTAAATTGGTGTAATAGCCATTTGACCGTATGACATATTGGGTTAAATTTATTTCAATAGTACTTACTTATCATTTAGAAAATTGATGAATTTTGTAGAAAAACTGATATTGAGGGCAGCATACATACTGAGATAGCTATGGCGCCTAAAAATAAGGTAGAATGCGATAAGTGTTATCAATATGTGATAAAGTGGGAAAATCAAAAATTTTTTAAAGTTAAAATATTCTATTACTCGAAATTCATATTAAATGAGCGTATTTACGGCATTAAAACATTTTGTGCTTATATCAGGAATTGAAACGTCTTTAACGCTGTAAAGAAGCCGCGGAATATGCTTAGTTTTTATGAGTTTTGAAAATACAGACGAGAACAAGTTTCTCTTGGAATAATATGGGTATTTCCAAACGGACGTGACAGTTACTTAAGCAATTTTTAGTCCCGAATTGAAGAATGTGGAAAAGGGTAATTTTGAATCTAACTATTATCGCGCAGCTCTTCCGGATTTATATAATTTTAAAAATTTTATGCAGAACAGAAAGGTTATTAGATATGGTCGGACGTGACACAATTTATACTTTTTTCTGAAAATACCCATATGAAGTTTAGAAGTCGTGGTACCCGTATGATCATGTTGGCTATTAATATGCCAGTTAAGGAAAAATTTTGGCGGTGTTTCGGTTTGCTAAACATATTTACTGGCAGCCCTGGCAGCGATAGTTTACGTCATCGTTTGTTTGCCACCACTTTTAAAATGACGGAGCTACTGATTGATCCTAATATACGGGTTTGGGTATTCTTGCCAATAGTGTTAATTACTTTTTTTGTTGGTGTTTTACGTCATTATGTGTCCATTCTCATTACAACTCAGAAAAAAGCAGAAATCCTACAACTACAAGACAGGTGAGCGCGTCCCACAACTGTGCGTGCACGTACTATACATGTGTATGTCTGTGTGTATGTGTGTTGGCAACTCTGCACATCTCAAGTAAAGAGGCACAAGTGAAAATTCACAATTTTCAGTGAGCGTGAAAGAATTTTAAATATAAATGCAGTTTAATTGCATAAATACAGGCGTATCAGCTTCTAGACACAGTTAACAACAACTAAAAACTGATTATAAATTAGTCAGGTAGTAGAGAGGGGGTATTCAAAATACTTTTCATATGTCAACACTTCACTGAAGATTTTTGACTTGTGCCACTTTAGTTGCCAATGTGCAATATTATCCCTTTAATTTAACATAAATTTTCCATTTTGCAGTCAAGTGATGATTCGCGCACGATTGCTCCGCGAAAATGGAAAGTACTTGCCCCTTCACTCGTTCGCGACGCGAAAAGCATTCTTTAACCACGAGGAGACGGTAAGCGAAAAAGTTCGATGTGTAAAGTTGCTTGCAAACAATCTCAATTTTTATTTATCAGGGATATTTCAAAATCCAAAAACGCCCGCCAGTGCAGCAAAACAGCACAGCAATGCTAACGGACGTGCTCAAAGGGAACTTTATTAACGTGCTGCCTATGGTGGTTATTGGTGGCTGGATCAATTGGATGTTCTCAGGATTTGTTACCACTAAAGTGCCTTTCCCCTTAACTCTGCGTTTTAAGCCGATGTTGCAGCGCGGCGTCGAACTTGCCTCACTGGACGCTGCATGGGTGTCTTCAGCGTCTTGGTATTTCTTGAATGTGTTCGGTTTACGTTCTATTTATACGCTCGTGCTGGGAGAGAACAATCAAGCGGATCAAACGCAAGCACAAGCCGATGCCATGACTGGCGCAGCAATGACAATGCCACAAGATCCGAAGGCAGCTTTCAAAGCCGAATGGGAAGCTTTAGAAATAACGGAATATCAAAATGCCTTGAAGAATGTCGAGAGCGATTTATTGCGCCTGGCAACGGGCGGAGAATCACCTGGTGCGCAAGACAACAGTATCTAGTATCATTATCACTACCTCTCGTGTTCTTTCGTTCTTTGAGTTAACTTAATTTAGTCAAATTAGTAGAAAAAATCGGGAATAAAGTTGTTTTAATAAGAAAATATATTGATGCACTTTAGAATTTTTTCAGAGATAGACTGTGTAACGAAAGGTTAGAGCAAATATATAACATGAGGGGAAATTGAGAACATGGAACTTAGTAAAAATAGAATTGTTCTTCAGCGGGCTTAGGTGCTTCCTCTTCAGCTGGAGCTTCTTCTGATGGGGCAGGTTCCGCTGCAACCGGAGCACTGTCAGGAGCAGCCTCGGTAGCATCATCGGGCGCTGCCTGTAATGCATCGCTTGCTTCGGTAACAGCCTCAGGAGCCACTTCGACTATTTCAGGCTCTACAGGCTTTTCGACGACCTTTTCGGACTTGGCCGGCGATGGTGGACGTGCGGACGGCACCTTGAAATCTTTCGGACGGACTCGTTCTTTGGGTACTGCTTGTAGTCGGAACTCATTGGGTAGTTCTTCTTCGGTGTAAAGACGATCGGCGAAGTATATACGACGTATGCGGACATTGGCGTGCACCTGAAGGTGGACAGTTTCCATATAGCTAGTTCCATAGGCACGTCTTGTAAAGTCAGCCAAGTTGAAATGAATCTGATTCCAACCAGGAGACATTCCCATTGGCATCGATGTACAAAATGTCTTTATGGAAGTGCAATTCTGAAAATTTGATATGCGGAATCGCCTGCAGAAATTCTGATCGTCCAGAACCTATGAGAAGGCCAATCATGACGGATATCAAGTGTATAAATAAAGCTATGATTTCTTACCTTGACTTCAAACGTAAAATACTTGGACATATTCTTAATAAGCATTACTAAAAATGGCAACTTAATTGCAAGCGATATTCTTGGATTCCTTGGTATCTCAATGAACATTGTCGAGACATTGGTACCAATAAGCTCCAAGACTATCGATTTTATATCTTCGTCGTAGACACGTTTGCAGTACCCATTTTTGTTCTGCAATTACAAATAAATTTTATATAAAGTATGTAAGACAAACCAACTGTGCTCAAAAGGAAGAACCAAATAAGTCAAATTGCAAGCACAAATATGAGGTTTTTTTTTTTTTTAGTATTTAAGCTTTTACTCTTTTGCGAAAAAAAGAAGCACCTCCTCGCATATTACACTCTGGAAGTAGATTATCAGCGACTTAAATGGTCTTTCCTTTTGATTGCAGTTCGCTATAGCTCCATTAACTCAACATACATGAACTGCCCAATTCTTCAATGGTTCGCTCCCAATACTATAGAAAATAGAGAAACAGCCACTCTGGAATTGACCACGAAACATGTTGCGGAAAAACTTAAACAATTCTGTGCTTTTAGGAACAATTTTTAGAATATATATATATTTTTGTTTTTTTATTTTCCAAAATAAAATATTAAACAAAAACCTTTTGTGAAAATAGAATTGTCGAAACGTGCATGGATAGCTTGGGTTAAAAAAAAAAAAAAAATTTAGTTTCATGGATTTCGGAATTTCTTGTATTTCCTTGAATCGAAAGTTAAGAGTTCCACTGGGCAGGCTCGGAGTGCACTGGAGTATGTCGATTAGATTCTAAATTTTGTTTATTTCTTTTCAAGATTTCCCGTTTTTGGGCATAAGCTTGCGCCAAAATATCGGCTTCGAATTCGTCTCTGTCTTCTTTGGGAAACTCCTTCAGTAAGCTTTCCAAATGAATGCTGAAAGTTGAGGTCGAGGTTTGTGAGGTTTGTGAGGCTTGTGAGATTTGTGGCATTAGCTGCTCAACTTGAGGTGCTTGAGTGGTTTGCGTTTGAAGAAATTTAAAAGGTTCCTTGGTGTCGCGTTCTTCCATTGCAGCTTTTGGCTTATACAGAGACGATGATGTGGATGTGGATGTGCTCGTTGCTGGAGAGCACACTGGATCAAGGAAATGTAGTGATTGAAATTTTTTAGATGTTTTGCAGCTTCCCCCAACGCTTAATCTCTTGGCTAATCTTTTCTTTTCATTCATAAAGGATGTACGCAGCGAGTGAAGTTTCTTTTTCACCTCATCTACGTTCATATGGACAATTTTGGAGATATCCTCCAATGAACACCTTCGCTTGTCACGACTATGGTAATCTAAAAGAAGATTTTATTTAACATCATTTTCGGATCGAAAAACAAATAATTATGAGAATTTACCCTTTAATCGAGTGTCCCAAAGAATATCTCTTTCTCTATAAAGTTTAATAAGTAATTCCTCATTTTTCGCTTCCATTCTTTCTTTATAAGTGCGAAAATATTTTATGCTTTTTCATTAGAAAGAAATATTCGCCATTGCATGAAATTGATTGCAGCAAAGCGAAGAGTTGTCATTCACGAATTCACGAACTCGTTGCACGCAACATATGTCTGTATTGTGAAACAATGTTGCCGTCAACAAACACTGACAGCCAGAGTCGATGTCATGCGTTTACACGTCAAATCGAAAAATTTCACGGCGATAACCCGGCAACTCGACACGCAATTTTTCATGGCATGCCATCTGTCAAATTCATGTCTTGCCATTAGCAATATTGCCAGGGTGGGTTTGTTTATGTTATGCCATCGGCATTTATGAAATGACCACCAAGAAGTTAATACGTTGGGCACGCGCCTTGGTTGTCATTGAAAAGCTAATACTATTGAGTTCATCATGCTTTCGGGTCATGAATATATGATTATTACTTATAATTTTTAATTTCATTCTTTTATTGGTTTCAATATTTCTTTCCTATTAGTTAAATACGCATTAAATCAATGTGTTATAATGACATTCATTTAAAACTAATATTAAAAAGGTAAAAATTAATATTAATATGAAAATATCCGAAACGAAAAATTCCTCGCTGCGATATGAACACATCGAATTCTTCTGAAAAATGCATTTCGGCTGTCAAACAACCAAAATGGCGCTCATTGCCAACTTCATGGCAAGCAATATTGCAAGACATAAATTGCCATCTTGCGGTCTCCATTGGCAATATCTACACTTTGACAGATGGCATGCCATGAAAAATTGCGTGTCGAGATGCCGGGTAACAAAGGCCCAATGAAATTAAATATTGCCGTAATTTTGTTTAACAAAATTTTAAATTATTTATTCTTTTTTTTTATTTGCACATTATTGCTATCTCTTTGTCAATACTAGATGATCTGCATAGAAACTTTGATAAACATAAAAGTCCGCATAAGCTGCACGAAATTATTAAGGAGCACAAGTAATATTTATCGCATTCTTGAATTCGGGACTTAAAAATTGCTCATTTAAGTGTCGCGTCCGTTTGGAAATGCCCATTTATAATAAAATATATAATAAAAAATGTTAATAGTGTTTTTCTATTCACAAAACATTAACGATTTACTAAAAAAAACAATTAAACCAAGCCTATAAGCTCGTCTCTTGCCATTATAACAGTTGTTTCATGTGTGGTGTGAACATTGCCCAACTTGATTTATATTTACGTCACGATTTCACGCAATCATTGCATGAAAGTTAAAATAGCTCCCGAGTTAATTCAAAAAACAAATCCAATCTGATTTAAGGGGTTAAATGGGTTTCAAAGTTTGTAAAAATTGATTTTTTTTTTTGTTGTCCTATTAAATTCAAGATCTTTAGAATATTGTCGAAATTTTTAAGTTGATCCGATGAATAGTTTCGGATATACAGCCCCGAGAAGTTGCCCACTCGAGGTCAGTTGTATTGTCCCTCAACACTTTGAATACGTTTTTCTCGAAACTGTGTTTTCGTCGGTATGCAGTCAAGATTTCTCGAGAACTACTTAACCGAAATTGATCAACATTTTGCACAGTTTTTTTCGAGATAAACTTCTCCAGGAACTATAGAGAGGGTTTTATTTTTCGATTACAAGTTGTAGTTTACAACTTAAAAAAAAAAAAATTTGAGAAATTTCTGTCAAAATTATCACTTCTTTTAATAAGGTCTGCAAAATATAAATTTTCACTTTCTTTCCTTTTCCTTCGTCCAAAGTCTAGTAGCAATTAAGGACAAAACAAGATATTAAAGTTATTTACTTACTTACTAACTTACTGATGTGGTTATCTCCTAGTGGAGCAAAGGGCGTCTTTTTTTCGGTTTCAATCATCTGGATACTCGAACGTTAATTAGGCGCCCCACATCCGATGTGTGTGCTACCGTGGCAGGAGGATTAGCCGTGTCCGTGTCCACATCCCAAAACTTTGTCATCTTCGATTTGAGTCTTCAGTACACTGATATGTGGTTACCCGGTGGAGAGATAGTTCCGTTGTGGTATTGATTCATGTTTGCAATATGTAGAGACTTGTCAGCGAGTGATGGGTTCAAAGACTATGGAGACCAGCTTTCTTAGAGAGTTTTAGATATTTTTTTGTCCTGACTTACCCCCTGAGACGCTGTGATGTTCAAAAGTCATTCAGACAAGTTGGTCGTATACCCTCCTCCTTTCTCAAACGGGCTTGGGACCGTCTACGGCGGAGTTATTAAAGACATTTACTTGTTTAAAACAAATTTATTTAACAATACATCGGAAAAAATTGTAATGAAAGGAAATGGCTAATAGAGAAATGTAGAAGAAAAATTCTTAAATTCGTGTGTTCTAAATCGTTGTTTGATAGCCCCAAGGGTCCTTTTTATCTTTTAAAAGCTGGAGACTTGACTCGGCAATCTGTAAGAGAATTTCCGCTAATTTCTGTTGATTGTAGACTTTGTAGAGCTTTTGTGTTTCGTCAGCGATTGTTTCGGAGAGTTTGACGCAGAGTTGATAGTCTCCACTCTGATGCAGAAGCTTATGCAGCAGCATTACGATTTCAGGAATACAAATGCTGCGTAGTTTCTCCATTTGAATTCGTCGATTTTCCCAAACTGCTAGCTCAATATTGCCTGGTTCTTTTGATGTTACAGGATCGATTAGCCAACCTTGCTCAGGAAATACTAGGACATTGTAGAGTGCATCACGGGCAACTGCAAAAAAGGATGATAAAATTTAATTATTTTATTAATATATATATATATGTATATATTTAAAATTATCTGTTATTGATGTAATTTGTTATCTGTATATTGTGTTTGGAAGCATTTATGATTCATTTCATCTATATACGAGAGCAAAAATTTTTGTTAGCTAAAAAGGCTTACGTTTAGCATGTTCCTTGAGGTTTTCGTTCCAACGATTGAGATCAGTACGGTAAAGTTGCTCCTTGTGTTCAAAAGCAATGCGCTCAGTAAAATTGGCATCGGAATTAAGCGACTCTGGCACCTTTGGTTGATTATGGAACAGCTTGGACCAGTCTTCAAAACTATCTAGCGCAACCAAGTAGACTTTGTAACTAATATACTCCTTAATGCTGCACTCTTCGCGACAAGGTAAATTGCTTTCCGATCCATACGTGCTAGTTAAGTGTGCAATCGTATCACCTGGCACCATTTCGTACACAGAGCGTACACATTCAGCCTTTCCTTCAGCGAGAAAAGTGCGTATCATAGAATTCGCTTGCCACAGCAATTCTCCACGCTGTGTATTCAGCAAAATAAGCCACTCCAACGCACGTATCTTTCGCTCATCAAATGCAGAAATTTCACCAGCGCGCGGAACTTCAGCATCTGTGCAAATACGATTCCGCATGGTCTCGACAGTATTACGTGTTATGCTCTCCACATCCAATCCAGCGTTAATAGCTTCGGTCAGAGCTGACGAGCGTGATGGTGTCGCAGTAATTCCCTCAAGGAACTTGGAATAGAGCATTATTTGCATTCTGCTCGGCAGTGCGGCTGTGTAAAATGCTACAAGCTGTGCATCACCCATTTTAATGAGTGACTCAACATAGGCTCCGATGATTTCGTCTGCCATTTCGTCCTTCTCAATGCGGCCAATCTGTCGCATAAAGAGCACAATATGCGCGAAGAACCGCAGTAGGTGTGGTGAGGGCGATTCAGTGGGCGTCATTATGTTATTGCCTACAGTAAAGCGCTCCATGCTTTGACGCTGTTCGCCGCCGCGTGCCCAACGGTGCATATCTTGCAGCAAATCAGTTACATTATCCATTATTAAATGCTTCTGCATCAATCCAATTTTGCTTTCGGCGTATTCTCTTACTGCAGCATCGTTGTGCACGGCCAGCTCGTCGAAAATTTGCTGCAGCGTCATTTTGGAATTCCAATAGGCTTCGGGCATATTGTGATAGTTCTTGATGCAGCACGTACGTATCTCGCTCTCTACGCGTATATCTATTTGCACCTTCAGATACGCCCACAGCAAATCTTCCCACGAATTTCCAAGCAATGTCTGCAGAGACTCTAAATGACCGCAAACGGCTCCAACGATCGCGCGCCACGTTTCATCATACTTCTTACAATTAGCCATCATCCAAGCACATTTCTTCCAAATATCACGACGTGGATTGCCTTCAATCGGCAGTTTCTCATTTACGCTGATTTGGACCTCATGGTTCGGATCCTCATGCAAGCGCCAACCTTCCAGAATCACAGCACGCCACGTTTGGCCACAATATTTGCACAAAGCCATTGCTTCATCGATATGACCCTGACGTATTTCCTTGAACACGCAACGCAGCAAACGCATATTATCCTCCTCATCGAGTGGATGTAATGGACGTTTTTCACGTACGGGCGCATCCGGATCTAAAGATTTCACTATTTCTGCTCCATGCCCGAATGCGATATCATGACGTTTTTGCAATTGGAAAAGCGTATTCTCCCAACCCACCATGTGGTCAGAAGAGTGTCCCACTTCCGGACCAGAATCGCGCTTATCATATGTCGCCTCAAGCCAGTCCACTATCAACTGATGTTCTCGCAGTGTCGCATTCGCTAGAATGTAAGAGAATCGATTAATAGCCCAGTCCGCATATTAAATGAATGATCTTCATTATTACTCACTTGTATAGAGATGATCAACGACCTCTTTCTCCGAAGCGCCCAGTGGCAATTCGAATTCCATGAGAGCATTACTCTCGTTGCCACTCTGGACACGTATTCGATCTTTATACAGAGCGAACAATAATTTCCAAGTCTTTGCTTCCTGTTCCAATAACCGTGCTTGAGCGATCCTATACGTGTCCGTTATACCACAGCGTTCAATTTCCTTTTGTAGTTCATCAGACACTGCAGCGCACTTGAATTAGAAATAATGATGGGAATGGAAACAGCAATCTTCTGTTAGTAGATCAACGTGGGTAACGAAAACGAACGAACAACTTACTGTGTGCATCAAATCCTGAATAGTGTCAAAGACTTCTGACTCATTGGATCTTCCTTGCAGCACTTCAAGAAATTGTGGGAATATCATGTCCATTTTCTCTTTGAACATGAGGTTTTGTTGTTGGTGTTCCGATGTCAATAGTGAGCGCGAGCTGATACTCACGTCTTCCGGAGCATTGAGAGTGTTGTTGGCAAAGAATATTGAATCATTGGCGCCAAGCATCCTTTGCAATTCGAAGGGATCTAGGTTGATCGATAGGTTCAAGCCACGACTTGGTGTCTCCGGTGTCGCCGGCCTCGGTTGTATAAGGCGGCGCTTAGTTAGTTTCAATGGAGTTTCCATTGTCCGGATGTTTAACAAACAAAAAATTTCAACCAACCGGCGCGGCAATAGGGATGCTGGATATACATCGATGTTGTAACATTGATATTCATTTGTAAAAACATTTCGATATCATCTTTGATTTGTCTATTCAGGCCAAAATATTATCGTTTATCGTAATATCTTTCCGATTTAGATTCGCTATGAAGTCACGTTATAGCACCGAATTATTGAGTATTATGCACTGATAAGATGAAAGCGACCACATTGAAACACAGTAGCAAGAATCTTAAAATTGTTCAAAAGTATTTCTTCGATTAAGTAATATTACGTTTATCCTTTCGTCTTCATACTGTAGATGTTAACTAATTCAAGAGCGCATGGGTGTCAAGAATCAGCGAAATCTTTCACTGTCTTATATCGCCAATAGAAATCGAACAACTTCGATTTTTTACTGAATAGTAATCCAGGAAGCTGATTCGCTGTCACATTTTTTAATGCATAATACTGACACGACTTGAAGATGTTATAATATACTGGCATACTTTAAAGAATTAAAGTGGAGCGTGCAATTTTGCATATCTCACGACTTTACGATGTTGTAGCATTATAGGCTCTGTTAATTGTATCGCATAAATATGTTACTAATATCTCAGTATAGGCTCTTCAGGCGGCAATATGATAACGTGAATCCTTTAAATTACGATTGAGGCATTTTACACAAGTCCATTTATGTTTTTGGCCGAGCAAAGTGAGAGAATTTCGAGAAAAATTGAGTTTTTTGGTTGCACGTACTCGATAGATCGTTTTGTGCCCTCTTTCGTACGTGTAAACATGGATGTAATTATAAAAGCGAATAAAAATAAGCATTGACAGCCAATATTCGACTAGTGTAAAAGGCCTCATTGCGAATTATCGCGTTAAAGCTAGTACACAAAGGCAAAGGAATTCATTGGCGGAATGGAGGCTGAATAAATTTTATTTCCGCGAAGGAATGTCAGATTGACAGATAACATAGGGCGGTAATTTTGAATACAAATACATGAGGTGTTTGAAGCTTAATAATTTAAATATTCGAAGTCATTATAACCGTTCTCCATATTTTTCCGATGAAATCAGCTGCTTATGTCAAAATTCCTTCGCAATTTATTGAACTCGGCCAATAAATGGTGAAGAAATTTGCTTCAGCGCCATCTGCTGACAATTTTGAAAGTAAACGCAACGTCAAATTCCTTCGCTCTTTTTTTCACTCTTGTGTATTGGCCGAAGGAATTAATTTGAGTTATAATTTCTTTGCATTCCGGGAACAAATTGTCCCATATATATTTGTATGCAATGTCAAATTCCTTTACCTTTGTGTACTAGCTTTTAAGACGAGAGATTCGTTAGGGCCGGTTTGTACTAGGCAATTTCGATTGAAGAGCTGCCAGCACTTTTTGGCGAGGAGGCGACGGGGAGTGTAGCTCGATTCCACTATTGTTATAAGCCGGTCCGTATTCGTTTTTTATGTTTTGTGTGAAAAACAACAGCCCAGCCGGAAATTTCACGAATGCCAAAGTAGTGAAACTATCTCAACCCAAGTAAACAATTCTTTTGCAAATGAAATTTTCATTTGAGTAAAAGTCTGTTCTAACGAGCTCTTTTTTCCCATGATATTTTTAGTAAAAAGAGTAATACAGCCCCGGGGAACGAATTCCCGGGGAATTTACTTTTCTCGAGACTAAAATTCTGCTTTTTCAAAAAGATAGGGTAAGGAAAATTATGGGTATGGGTTAAATACCCATTTCCATCAAATTTCTTCCCCCAAATATTTGAAAAAGAAGAATTTTCTACTCTCGAGAAAGGTAAATTCCCCGGGAATATTCAGAATCGGCCTGATAATTTGTCTTTTTTTCCATGCATCCTATAAATTCCTGCTGGGAGTATTCACTTTCAGTTTCAGCTTTTTATTATTTGTGACTTCGATTATTTGCACCGAAAAATGTTATGCTTTGAATTGGTAATTGAGTATTGTGGACGTTTAGAGTGTGATCGCATATTAACGAAGTACTTGTTCAAGCTTCTCATTCAATGTATTTCCCTTAAATGACAGAGAATTTGAATAAAACACGAGTTATTCCAGCATTTCAAAGCATTTATTTTATCCCATCTAAATTGTTCGTTCTGTTTTGAATCAAATTTCTGAAAAATACATCAATATTTTCGTTTGTTTTAATGCTATTCAAATACGTTTGTATTACTAATTATTTTTCTTGCATATTTTTATTTACTTCTAAACATTTATTTATTTATATATATATAGGTATATATCGAGCTAAACGTTAATATGTTTATGTGTATGTATTTTCGTAGGCAATCGCGATTATGAGCGATAAAGTATCAAACTGTAAAACTCATATTTTAATATATTGAATGAATGATGGAAATATTGCGACAGATAAGAACGATATTTCGATCGATATTAAGGCATTTGAAGCCACAATGCACAAACGAAAAGTAGAAGAAGAAGAAGCAGGGATAATGCCATAAAAGCTATTCAACGATTACCTATGCGATATGGATTTAAAAAAAAATTAAGTATATTAAATTATAATAATAACTACTGAGTTTCGACCGTTATTAAATGAGCACCTTATAAAATACAAATACAACTTTGCTTAGACTATTCGTTACAATGAGATTTTTTTGTTTTTCTTTGTTAATTTGAGATACGCCATTTTGCATTTCGCTATATCGCTATAAAGTAATTTGCATTGATATATATATATATTTTTTTTAAAATAAATTTCGAATCAATTGAAGCCTACGCTTCGGGGTGACATTGTCCACTGATGGGCGTTTTTCGTCTGCAATGCAAGAGGACTATGATCATTCTGTGTGTTTTTCATGAGATGACAGTGAGGATTCGTGTGTTTGGGTTAAATCGTGCGTTTAATTTTTTGATACAATACTAGATCGTTTCAGACTATTAACACAAGTCTTCCATATATCAAGCATTTACTATACTTTGAGTCATGAACCACATTTTTTCAATAGACAGGCTATTTATATATTCATGATTTTTTTTAGGAATTGGCAGGAGATCAAAAAACTATTGGGAAAGGATCCTGATTTAGAATTCAATTCAGAAGAACAATTGATTATGTGATCGCTATGAATTTCCATGTCCAATTTTTATGACAACATTGGCAACATTGTTAAGTTAGGTTGGGTTAATGTGGCTGCCAACAAGGGTGACAGCATTGTTTCTTAGTAAAAAAAAGACCCTCTGGCTTCAATCTAGATTGATCTAGATTCGATTTCTCGGCATGGATTTCACTATTTACAAATTATTTTTCGTAAGAACGTTGAAGTGAAGTTGTTAAGGAGGATGCCTGACAGGGCGCAAAAAATTTATATAAATAAACCCACTTAAACCAGCATTCCCGTTCCATACGGTCTCTCTCGCATTGAAGCTCTCTTCAGATTCGTCATTTTAAAAGTTTATTCCATATGCAAATATAAATAAATACTTTAATACTTTAAAAATATTTTCATTTCGCATTTTATTTGAAATTTGACGCGCAAATCTTTCTCCTTTATTTGGCAGTGAACCTGAGCTTGCTAGAATTTTGGTGACGATAACTTTACAATATCTCATGCACCCGTACAAAATAATTTCTTTTATTATCGAAAAATTGTTAATTAAATAATTTTTACACACCGATTAAGCGAGAGTATATAGCTTTCAATAAAATTTATGCAATTAAAGTTAATTAAAAATCAATGGGACTGTATGTATGTATGTATATTTAAATAGCCTACGAAGTCAGTTTAAATGTTCAAGGACTTTTCGAATGATTCGGTAAATGTTTTTTATTTTGAAGTGTAAAATTGAAAAACAATGGATAAAATGAAGTCTCTGTGTAGTTTAACTTTCTTTTTGAGCAAGCTGTAGTCAAGCTATTTGAAAAAGTGTCCCCGTTACAATGGAAGAATAGTATAAACTAGTTAAAATTTTTTTTTTTATTATTATTATTATTTTTGGTTTTGTTTTGAAAAATAATATAAAATGGTTTTTGTTCTGTTCTGTTTTATTTTTTTGTTTTGTTTACATATTTGTTTGGTTTTGTTAGGTTTTGATTTGTTTTATTTTGTTCTGTCCTGTTTTATTTTGTTTTTTATTTGTTTGGTCTTGTTCTGTCATGTTTTGTTATGTTATTGTTTTGTCTTGTCTTGTTTTGTTCTGTTTTGTTTTTTTTTTCTGGTTTGTTCTATTCTGTTTTTGTTTATTTGTTTTGTTTCGTTATGTTTTGATTTGTTTTATTATGTTTTGTCCTGTTTTGTTTTATCTTTGTTCTGTTTTGTTTTGTCTTGTTCTGTTTGGTTTTGTCTTGTCGCGTTTTGTTCTGTTCCGTTTTGTTTTTATTTGTTTTTTCTGTTTTGTTCTATTCTGTTTTTGTTTATTTGTTTGTTTTGTTCTGTTTTAATTTGTTTGATTTTGTTCTGTCATATTTTGTTTTGTTTTCATTTTTTTTTGTTTTGGTAATTCAGCGAAAAACGTTCAAACTGACTTAGTCTCATTTATGATGACTGCTCTTAACTTTTCAACTATGATTAAGACTTTCTTAGCTTCTCTACCCGTACATTTCATGATGTAAGTAAATAGTTCTTAACCGAACTAGTACCTTTATTTATTAAAAACAAAAAAAATCTTTTTTCCTTTTTCGAGTGTGTTTCTCGTATGACTTAATTCTAATTTACACATTTTCGATATTTTTCATGCTCTTTATCGAGCTTTTTGCTTAGATAATATTTGTAGCCGGAGCTGAGAAAATGAAAGTCTGTTCGGGGGGGAAAAAAATTGATTTTTTTTTTCAGCTGAGTAATTTTCACAATCATTGTTTGGTTTGTCGACGAATCGCCTTAAAAATTCAAAGTATCTAACTTAAGATTAAAAATTACTTTTTCTATTAGTTTTAATAATAATAAATACGAGAACTTATTCGAAAACAATTGGTTTACTTGTACAGTAAATTGTAGAAAATTTACAGGGTCTTTGCTCGATCCAGGAGATCACTTATGAATTTCTGCAAAAGGAAAATTAGTTTCGATTATGGAATTTGTTAATTCAGCATTAAAAAAAAAAAAAAAAAACTAAGTGTTCTTCAAAGATAATTGAACAATTTTTCGAGCTTAACCGCATTAGACATTCACGACTGACAGTTATTAATATGAAACCATATGCCCCATTTGGGGGCAATCGGTTAAAGTTCTCAATTTGCAATAATCGGACCTCGGTAGAAACTTATTGGTTACGATATCGCATCTATACGCAAAGCTGACGTTCAACACTTTATATTCCCATGAAATTAAACTAAGTGAGAATTATAAAAAAAATTTAGTCTAAAATTTTCTCTCTGGGAAAAAAATTCACATCTATACGGGCTATAATTATTAAAATCTAGTGAGGTACTGCCTAGATTTTCGCTTAGAGGCAGCACTAACAAACAGGCCGCCCACGATGACGCCCGGAAAGAATTTTCTATCCACGCTTTACCTGGAGAAAATTACATATGCCCTGTCTAGATTATTCACGTCATCGCCAATATAGGGGCGATCTTCTATAAACTCAGCGCCCAATTAGGGCCAAGATAAGCCTGATCGAGTCAAGACTTGTTAGTCCAAGGCCTGCCTAGACCCTGCCTAGAATTATCTATATTGTGACAAATCTAGGTAGGCCCATGCTAATCACCTCTAGGACTTCTCTAGGCAATTTTCCATCAGGAGAAGGAAAATATTTCCGGGGAATATTCATTTATTGTACAATTGGGCTGTTTTAATAATCACGTATGAGATTGATCTCAAGAGGGCTCGAAGAAGACTGATAGAGGTTATTTCTGATAAGACAGCCTTCAAAATGCTATCTGGGATAGAACATTGATTCCCGAATTGCGTTCCGTGGAACCTTTTGAGCTTTTTACAGATCAAGTACAAAAGACTTCCACTTAAAAAATATTCTTTTTACTTTTCGAAAGATTCTTCACTGACAATTGGCAATTGGTTCTACGTACTGACTGAAATATTTTTGATCCAATTAAAAAAAAAATTTGGTTTACATATGTCCAAATACAATGGCATGAGAACGATTGAAACTATTGATCATTCTGAGAAGTCGTAAATACCGTTTGAGTGCTACTTTTCAATTAACGCTGCTTACCGATATGTCCGACTGTGGGCGCTTGCAAACCGATAGCAGTCTCTGTAAAATAGAAAAAAAAAAAAAAAGAAATCAAATAAAAAGCAAAAAATTGAGAACTCAGCTCGACGACTCACAATTAAATGTGTCCTCCTGATGTCATCTGTGTCCATGTCTAATATCTCGTCGATGTCCACGTCAATGGCCTCATTCTGTAATTTCACGGAGGGAGGGAACAATAATAAATCAATGAGTACCGATCGTTAAATGATTATTAGGGAGCCACGCGAAACACTTACTGGTGGATCGAAGAGTTTCTGCAGCTCATCGTAAAGCCACATTTCGACGGCCAGTCGCTTCCGTATCAGACTCATTTGATGGGAACCGTATTTGGCGGTGAGAAACTTCTCGCGGCGCTCCTTGACCTCGGATCCCTTCTCGTTGAAATTGACGCGTAAATTAGTCCGATTCGGCGAGCGTTCGCAATCGTTCATCTGCTCTAAGCCGCACTGCATCTTGGCAATTATGGAATGAGTATGTATATGCGAAGCGCGTTCCTTTGTGCTTTGGTCCGAAGGGGCTACGGTACGTATGTGGGACGTTGATCGTTGAACGTGGGACGGTGGGCGTTTAACACACAATGATCTTGCTTACTCCGCACTGTCTCGCTCAATGAAAAGTTGCAATTAACTGCGACGGCTGCAATTAAAAAGAAAAAAGAAAGAGAAAAAATTAAGAAAAAAGTAATTCAAATGTGAAGTCAGTGAAATGTGAGCAGCTTAATTGCTTTTATGCACTCTCTGCTGTTATTTTCCAATAAAAACTAAAAATGGCTTTTCTTCTTTTTATTATGTGTGTGTGAGTGTGTGTGTTTCTTAACTTCGCCTTCTTGCTGTGCGTTTTTATCCCTATGACTGCATATGTACGTTCAGAGCAGGTAATCGGATTCGTTCGTTCGCTCACGTTGCCTGAAGCTATACGGCGATATGCTGATCTCCTGTGAGTCATCTTGCGTTGGAATTTCTCGTTGATGGAAAGGGATCGCGTTACGCGGACTGAAGTTGCATGTGTCCAAGAAGTGATTCATCCGTAACAGTCTGATTTATGCGGACTCACAATGCAATGCAACTGCTGAGAATGAAGCAATAATCTGAAGCATTTTGCTTATGGGAACCTGAATAGGAGGTCACCGTTTGGATGCAGTTGGAATGTTTGAGTGATAATTGCAAAAAAAAAAAAATGTTATTCTTTTCAAAGAGATCATAAGAGAAGAGAGATTAATGTGATAAATCTCAAGAAGGTATGATTCATTTGTGATACTTTAAAAACTTTAAGCTTGTTGGTGGACTCTCTAGGATTAGGGGACTAGTAGTACATATCCGAATGGAATAGAAGCAATTACCCGGCTGGAAATTTTTACTCGATATCGCAAAGGCCTTGGCTAGATTTGCCTAGTTTATATCTTCGATATACCCAATAAAGTCTAGCGAGGCCCTTCTTAATTAATTAATGCTTTGGTTAGAATGGACAAAGGTAGTATTTTCTGTCTAGGACCTATCCAGATCTGTCAATCCATCCCCATGGTAGTTTTTTCGTTTGAGGACAGGCGAACTCGAAACTAAAAATGTTCACATATCTGAGAAATACATTAAATTAATATGAAACCATATGTCAATCACTTTGTTTTACATAAATATTTCATTTCACGCCCCCATTTTGGGATAATCGGATAAAGTTTTCAATTTACAATAATCGAACCTCGGTAGAAACTCATTGGTTACGATATCGCCCCTATGCGCAAAGCTGGCGTTCAACACGCAAGGTACACCCTTTATATTTCAACGAATTAAAACTATGTGAGAATTATTTAAAAAAATGTGTCTCAAATTTTCCCTCTCGAAAAAAATTCACATATATACGGGCTGTAATTAGTAAAATCTAGTGAAGTACTGCCTAGAGTTTTCCTAAGAAGGACACTTTAGAGGCGACACTAAAGGTAGAGCTGAAGAAACAATCGATAGCACTATCGAAACTATCGATGGTTTCAAACTATCAAAAACATCGATGGTCTTTGAAGACTATCGATAGTTTTGATTCATGGACATTTGCTTAAGCATTGGAAAGGTGGTGCTGGCGGTGACAGAGGGCTGTCTTATTTTTGAAATGGACAGATTCCTAAAAATGCCTTTATTTAGATAAGGGCGAGAGCCGCTCGAAAATTCATCTTTCGATTATCAAAATTATCGATTGTCAAAAATCTCCATAATCGAAATATGGTGAGGTTGGTGATGATGTGATGATGATGATGATGATGGTGATAATGATGGTAATGATGAGGTGATTAAGATGGCGATGATGATGGTTATGATGATGGTGATGATGTTGTTGATGGTGATGATGAATGATGATGGTGATGATGGTGATAATGATGATGATGATGGTGATGATGTGATGATAGTGATGATGGTAATGGAGGTTGGTCATGATGATGGTGATGATGTTGTTGATGGTGATGATGATGATGATGGTGATGTGGTGAGGTGGTGATGATGATGATGGTGAGGTTGATGATGGTGTTGATGTTGTTGATGATGATGGTGATGATAGTGTGGTGTTGATGTTGTTGGTGGTGTTGATGGTGATAATGGAGATGATGGTGATGATGACGGTCATGGTGATGATGATTATAATTTACACAACTTCTTGCTTCATCAAGTCCTGAAAAATCTTCAGAAATTCTGCGATTCTTAAGTGTCCCATTTTACAAACCAAATGAGAATTATAGGCGTCATGCTAAAATTGTATTCTATGCACTGATGCCAGAACAAGGGATTTTTTCCGTTTTGAGGGATTTATTCGATTTTATCTTCAACCAAAAATAACTTCAATGTTTACAAGGGATTTTTTAGTGATCGCTTTCCTAAAGAAAACAGAAATAGAGAGATTTTTTTCAATAACCAAGGGAAAAGAGTCACCAAATTACTGCCTA
This sequence comes from Chlorops oryzae, assembly GCA_020466095.1. NCBI lineage: Eukaryota > Metazoa > Arthropoda > Insecta > Diptera > Chloropidae > Chlorops > Chlorops oryzae. The sequence continues at coordinate 91,584,946 of CM035807.1, read as the reverse complement.
GCATCAGTGCTGGTTACAAGCTATGGAGAATTTACTAAGAAAGGTTTTAAAATTCGGCTCCTTGTATATTACCACGTGATATTAAATGAGGAGCGGATACTTATGCACAGTATTTTATTAAATTATTATAGGAACACCATTAATATTTTAAATTTAAACTTTCAAATGGTGGATATTTAAATGTTAAACAGCTCAAACATGCTTGATTTAAATCACTAGCAATTTTCCAATGAAATTAGTTTAAATTTTAAAATATATCTTCCGATAGTACTATCGATTCTATCGATATGTCAGACTATCGATGATGAAAGTTTTTCAAATAACTCCAAACATTTCATGAGAAACTGCATAAATTCATTTAAAGTCATCCAGCGTTTCCGTCTTCTGTCAGTCATGAGTCATGACTGATGCAATTCATCTGCGTATCAATATCTCTGATGACATTTGACTGTTGGTATTTGGTATCAACATTTTTCGCTTTTGTTTTTGTTGTTGTTTGTTGTTGTTGTTGTTGTTCTTGTCTCGGTATGACAGTAACATGGTTTTGTGCTTTGGCCGCTTGTAAATCATCGCGTGAAGATAATTTCTTTGATTTCACAAAAGCGATTAGCGATTGTCAGCTTGCATATTTACAGATATGACCTTTGATAAGGGAACCTACATGACCACATGGGTACATGACTACATGTGTACATACATGTTGGCTTTTGTTGTCTTCCATTGAGCAGTGCGGCTAAGAGCCCATGTACCGCCATTATTGATGACACAAAGTGAGAGTCTCTCACGCAGTTGGCTCAGTTATTCGAGTGATTTCTGTTTGCCCGCAGGAAATCAATATTTGCGTGTCTAATAGAAATTTCCCATCGAGGAAAAGGAGGCGAAATTTTATGAACAATGGACTGAAATTTATTTTGCAAAGTGTCATAATAATGCTTGAAAGTGTCTTATTTTTTTTTGTTTTTTTGGTTTTTGATAAAAAAAAATACTTCAATAATGTCAATAGCAACACGTCAAATGGCTTGGGTTTGCGAGGCCTCTTTAGCATGTTTATGGCGAATTAACTGTGGAAATTGAAAGCATTTCTCTTAAAATATTGATCGAACGATATTACGATTTGTATGAAAATGAAGAAAAGAAAATAAATTGCCCGAATCTGTTGCATCTTGCGTGCTCAATACATTTGGGAAACGTTTTCGTGCAATCACGATCATCCACCAAGTGATAAGAGATAATGATAATTGAATTGCTCAGCAACACTTTCTAGCATAAAATTCATCCCAGAGGACAATGAATGAAGTTTGACCCCCTTTTTTTTTTAAGGGCAACATAAATTTTCCCCGAAGAAAAATTCAAGCAGAACTAATTGTTAACATGTTTTAAGATTTTTTGCGGCAAAATCTTTTGCAAGGCGTCAGATTGTATCGCATTTTTCCGTTTCCAGTAGCGCTTGAAGAGCTTCGCATTTGTTGTGATTTAACTCACAATCGTGCAATCGGCTACTTGATGAATAGTTTGCGTTTTCCCGCATCTATTCCTAGCGCTGCGGAGAATCGCAGAATTCATGCAAATTCTTGAAATGAAAACCACAAAGCAGCACTTGGAGCAGGTCAAATTTTCTTTTGGATTTTACATTATTACCACCGCTCCGACATCGTGTGGTTGTTGTTGTCGTCCGAAGAGCATAAGAAATGGAAACTTGTTCTCGACGCGCCAGCGGAGGGAGCCTTCTTCAGATGTGAGCCGTGAGCGGCACTTCTTGACTTCTTGAATCGGTTTATCGCTGTTTTGCTCTTCTGCTTTCTTTGCTTTTATTTTTGTTGCGTTTTTTTTTGCTAAATGTTTTTTCTCCATTTTTTTTTCTGCCTTTCTCTCATGTTTTGACTTGCGGCGTTTTCCTCGGCGCAACGAAGTGGAAACTTGCATATTTTCCGCATGCATTTTTCTTGTTGACGTGATTCTCTAAATGGCGCAGCTTGTTCCATGCGAAAAGCGGCGCAATGCCATCGTTGCCGATGCTATCTGCGACCGTTTGATCTCGTACACACAAGAGGGAAGGAATTTTGATATTAATAAGGTAATAATTATGCAGCTTAAAGTAGCAACGTCTGTTGGGTCCCTTCGAATGCGAATGCCGTTTTCAAGATGCCATTTCTCACCGTCGTGCCGACGAGAGCGATCTCTCCCTTTCGGAAGGCAAACGCAAAACGGTCGGTGGTATCTGGTTATTTCGATGGATCTGAGTGTGGTTTCTTTTGAAAGAGCCATTTTTAAATGAAAATTTCTTAAAAGGAAATTCTGTTTTCCACAAAAAGAAAACTCTGTGTGCTTGTTTGTGTGGGAGTATTTCTTTGCTCGTCATTGTTTCTCGCGTAATTGACCTGACAGAACTATTCATGTCACCTCGAATGGATCGTTTTGCGTTGAATTTTGTTGATTTTTCTGCTCCTTTTTTTTTATCATATTTTCCTTCTTCTTTGTTTAACTTGACTCATGGAAACTTGAATAAACGTAATGCAATCGCTTATAACAAAGCCAATGTGGCGTTTTATTTCCCCGTTTCCTCTTCCTTCCGTAGGAGAGCATTTCTATTTTCTGACAGGCATGACAGAATTGTTTACCAATGAAAAGACAAAACATTTTGACAGCTTAATTGTTAGGGAAACGATTCGAGGTGTCTCTTTGCCCACAAATTCTTAGGGAATGAGGAAGAAATGCTATAAAACAATTAAAATGTATTTGATTTACTTTGATTTTTTTTTTTTTTAGCTCTTTGGAACAGAGTCATGGCATTGAGAAGCTGTCCGGAAAAATCTATTTTTGGATATTTTTTGTTTATTACTTTGCGAAAATCTTTTCTCCGAAACTGAGAAGATTTATAATTCATCTGTTTGGGACATGTATAGGTAGTCGTTTAATTGTCATTTAGACTATAGAAAAATAGAGCACATTCGATTGGAACAGATTGTATCGCCAGACGGAAACACGATGGAATTGGAACGATGAAAACATTTTTCATTATTTTGACAATTTTTTTTTTTTTGCGTTTGAAATACGAAAATCACACTCAACACTTTTCACTAATGGCCGCCTTGCTAATTGGCCCATTTCTCTTGCTGAGAACTAAAGGAAACGAAAATGTTCACTTTGAGCTGTTTTCTTCAATAAAAATGAAGAAAATAAATCAAATAAAATTCTCTTCTTTTTATAAAATGAGGTCTGAGAAATAATATTAAAGAAATAAAAAAGAAGGCACACTCTGCGTATGAGCAACGTCCAATCTAACATTGCGTTATATGTGATCGTCCCGACAATTCAGGGTCACAGAAATCTGCTTGAGCGAGTGAAAAATTCATTTTTATAAATGCTGCTGCGTTCAAAGGATTGTATCAAAGTTTAAACTAAACGCCTCACTCTTTTTATTTGAAGGGCCGCCTCTCTCGACAAATGTGGTTTGCTTTCCATTGCCATCAGGAATAATCAAGCATTCCGAAGCCGAGCGTACAAGGTTAAACGACGACGAATTTCATGCTCGTTCGAACTCTGCAGAAAGCCAAGTAGCACAAGGATGCTAAATCGACAGTGGCGCAAAACACTTCGCAACACAACAAAATCTAATTGAGAGTTCTAAATTAGCTGTACGCAGCAGCAACGCCGTGATGCCGAGTGGAAAAAAAAATGGAAAAGTGAAAAAATGGAAAAGCGAAAAAGTGAAAAAGGAAAATGCTAGCGCAGCTCAACTCGTTTGCCGATGGAATTTCGAAAAGCGTAATAACTTTGGCGAGAAATTCTTTTGCTGCTGACTTTGCTTCAGTTATTCTCTGCCATTCCATTTCATTTCAATTTATTTTATTTCATTTCATTTCGTTTGTTTTCATTTTTTTTCGCGCTATATTTCTTAATAGACTTGAAAAACTTGTGCAGTTGGAGTAAATCGCGAAGCCGCAGTCATTAGCCTATTTTAACTTGGTACGGTCCAATGGTATTGCTCTTCTTTATCTGTTGACATGCCCGCAAAAGCGAGAAGAAAAAAAAAAAAAAAACTATATAAATAAACGGGCAAAATAAATTGAGCCGGTGCAAATGGTATAAACAAGAATATAACGACATGGAAGCTCGCGTATTTGCACCAAAAACATTTTGGCAAACATTCAAAATCATCTCGAAAGGCCGATCAAAAAAAAAAAAAGGCCAATAAAATACTTTATATCGACCACATGCAATGGCAAAGAACGCGAAATTGAATTTCTCTGAAAACAAATCCTAAAAGAAAATATTGGATTTTTTTTTTAAAGCCAAACCTGATAATCAGCGAAAACGACTAAATCCGGCGATTCTTTGAATTGGAGAAGAATTTAATTAAAGCATATAATTAATTAATCGTCTTATTTTTTGTATTTAGAGATCTCAGTCACACGATTATTGACGATCGGAGGTGGAGATAAATCACATGAACTCATTTTGGACTAAGTGATTTTTTTTTCTAGAGAATTAAAACCATTCAAATGACATGTTATAAGTAAAAACACTATGAAATGAATTTGTGCTTTAAAAAAGTTTTTCAGGTTTTTTTTTTTAGAATGGCTTTGAGGTTAGTGGTCGCATTTCTACCAATCGCATTCGTTGTCTATTTTATGCAATAAATGACCAGGTGATGTTGTGATGTTCATAGCACTATCGATAGGTACTATCGATGGTTTCAAACTATCGAAAACATCGATGGTCTTTAAAGACTATCGATAGTTGTGACTCATTGACATTTAGTTAAGCTTCGAAAAGGTGTTGAAAGAGGGCTTTCTTCGTTTTGAAATGGACAGTTTCGTAAAAATGCCCTTATTTAGATGTCACTCGAAAAATTTAACTTTCGATTATCAAAATGATCGATTGTCAAAATTATCGGTAATCGAAACTAACAATTTTCAAAACTATAAATTATCGAAACTATCGATTGTTGAACCTATCGATCAATGAACTATCGATTGTTGAAATTATCGAAAATTTAGAATATCAATTATTCAGACTGTCGATTATCGAATCTATATAGTAGATTGCTAGTATCTACTATCGATAGATTATCCTATCGATTATTGAACCTAGATATTATCTACTATCGATAGTTTAAACTATCGATTATTGATCCTATCGTTTATCGAACTATCGATTATTTAATCTATAGATTATATTACTATCGACTATTGATGCTATCAATTATTAAACCTATCAGTTTTGAAACTATCGATTATTGAACCTATTGATTATTGAAACTATCGATTGTTGAAGATATCGATTATTAAATCTTTTGATTATATTACAAATCGATCATTGAAACTATCAATTGTTCAAACTATCGATTATCGAAACTATCGATTATCTAATCTATCGATTATAGAACTATCGATTATCGAACAATCGATATGTCTTTAGCTCTATCAAACCCATAAATAAGACCAATTTACACAACTTCGAGAAAAATCTTCAGAGATTCTGCCAGCTTTATGTGTCCCATTTTACAAACCAGATGAGAATTATAGGCGTCATGATAACCTGCGTAAACTACAATAATGTTGAAAATATGCAACAATTCAAAGAACTTCAATGAGCTCGTTGCATTTTTAAGAGGAGCCAATAAATTCCACCGAATATAACATTAATTTTGAAATATCCCCTACTTCATGTATTATCCTGTTAATAAAAATAGCATTTAGCCACCCCCACAAGTAGATAACATACGAAATCACACCGATTGCAAAGCAACAAAGCTGAAGGCCACAGCAGGCCTAAGTAAGCACATTCGCTTCATTGCAATCCTATCTCATATTAATATGAGTAAATGAAAAAATTGTTTTTGAAATTGTTTTCGAATATTTTATAAATGCCTTTATATTTGATGTAAATAAGAAGTCCCAGTCTTCAATGAGTTCAAGGCAAAAGAGCTGACCACATGGGAGGTAAATAAGCTTAGCAGACGAATCTAATTTAGGTTTCTGTCAACCCTCTTTACGAACAGTCTTTCTCTCTCTTCTCTCTCTCTCTCTCTGTCTGCCCCTCTCTCAAAAACGTCAAAAATATTTTGTCAAAAGGCATTAACTGTCCTTTTTTTGTAGTCTTGTGATTACATCTACTTAAAAACGCATTCTCCGATTCTATGAAATAAATTTTTTTTTTTTTTCAATCGACGGAAATTTCTCTTCCACGATTTATCAAAGAAAATATGTATGCTTTCATATCGTATACTTAGTTTTAAGCCTCTTAAGCCTCGGCGGAGATATTTTGTCTAGACCACCACAACAGGCACAAAACGGGCTCGAAATTCATGCAAATTCATGGATATTTAAATAACGCCGCGAAGCAATAAAAAGTAAGAAACAAGCACACAACAGGTTCGATTGTGCCTAATGGAATTGTCTGACAAAAGCAAATAAAAAAAAATTAGGAATCTGGAACTTAAGGTGTTGATACCCCAGACCTGTTCCCGTTCCGCCGCAGAGTCGCATGAATGAACCTAAAAACCGAAGGCATAAAATGCTTAGCTCACCGAATCAACAATTCAACTTCTCAATGACTTGAACCGAAAACATCGCTTGTAGTGGTCACTGCAAGGAGAAGGGGAAGGGCCGTGAATCGGTGTTAACTCAAGTCAAGTTTGAAAGAAATCTTTATGTTAATTTAAGCGAAAAAACATAAAGGGAGAATTGAGAGATTACGCGATGGCACTCAGTTCAGTTGATAGAATTTTTCAAAAAAAAAAAAAAAAAAAAAATTGTATTCTCCTTTTAATTGGAAAACATGAGGTCTTTGTGTTAGTTGTAGTTCCAACAAATCTTCGAAAGTAATGAAGACTTGCAGTTTCCATTAAAAGGAATGATATTAATGAAAGTATGAAAGACTCTCTTAGGAATTGATCAGCGAAACTCCCTTAGAGGTGCCTCCATAAAGAATAATTGTTCTCTCAAAAGCCAGCAACTTCTTATGCCATCGTCAAAGAGCCACCTCGTTTCCACTCAAACGGCCTGGTATTCAAACCAAGCACCTTACCGAAGCCCAACAAATGAATTCCTTCCTTTTTTCCTTCTTTCTAAAAATCTTTAAAATTTCCCTTTCCCAATCTCTCTACTCTCATAGAATGGGCAACATTTTATTGAGTAGTAAGTGATATTGTATCTTGTCTGCACTTCATCATTCGGATGTTGGATCCCATTTTGATATTGTATCAAATGGCTCATCAAAGCTGTCATTTCGGGTGCTTTAATTTGAGAACTGATTTCATTTTAAGTGTCCTTCCCCCATTCGCCTTTCCTTGCGAGCTCCCACGCTCATCAAAGCAAAGCAGCCTCAATTCTAATCCCATCAAGAGAAGGAAGCCCCATATTTACGCAATTCGTGTTTCGAAGTTTCAATTTCGAATGGAAAAGGAAATTTCAGCGACCCAAAGAACGTGCTTTGTCAATAGATATTGGATTTCCGTCGAATAGGAAAACTTACGCAAAAACAAAAAAAAAAAAAAAAACAACAAACAAAAACAGGGAAAAGAAAACAAATAGCCACCCAAAGCGACATGCAATTCATTCTTTTGATTATGTATTCCTTTCGTTTGCTCTCATTTTCGCAGCTATTTTCATATTCCGCATTAGTAAATGAAATGTGACACTTTTGTGCCAAATTTGTTTACACAAATCGTTTTACGGAGACCACTTTGTTGACCTTTTTTTCGCTTCTTTTCTACACCTCTGATGATTTCTCACTTTGCCCGCAATGAGATTTCCTCCAATAAGACAGGAAATAACATGTGCGCAAAGCAAAGTCGAAAATTGCTCATACGGCAGCGTGGACGTCACTCAACCGTGGGTCGGCACTTCAATTGGGGGAACCTTGGAGGAATATTTTTGACCTTTACAATCAAATGAATTCAGTCAAAGCCTTAAGAAACATCTCAATCGACAAGAGACCATAATTTTCGTTGGGAAACTTTGATTATTTTATAAAACCTATTTTTGTTTAGATTTTGTAGATGGCGATGAAAACGTTTGACCTTTACAATATTTTATGGATTTCTATTTGTTTTTCCAGTTCAATTTTGGTTTTCCATTTCCACGGACATTCAATTTACAGTTGCTCGATATTTTGTAGGTATTTACATAAAGAGTAAAAAGCATAAAGCAAAAAACTGAATCTGATTACAGTCCGCTAGTGCAGGTCATCGGTGTTTTTCTGATGAAGCGGGCAGCAAAGAAAATCAAGTGAGGGTGTTATAGTCAGGCGAACCTGACGAAACAATACGCGACCCAGTATGAGAAAACTCTACACTGTAAGCCACACAGATAGACAGACAGACAGACCGATATGACTAAATCGAATCTCCTGGAGTCGTTGATCATTTCTATTAGTATTTTTAATGGTCTATCTCGAATGGTACTGTTTGTTACCCACAACCGAACAAACGCAATATACTTTCTACCCATTGTGTGTCGGGCATTCAAATTAAACAGAAGAAAACTAACGGAATAGAGACTCACAGAGCTTATCGTTGAAAGCATATTTTTCTCGATTTGCAGCCCACAAAAAAAAGTGCCTTAACCACTGCAACATTCTCTGAAATGCTTCTCGGCATAAATTTCTGAAAAATTTTAGACCTCAAAATTCAGTTTCTGACAGGCATCAACGTTTGCATTTTACGACAAAATATTTAGCATTTTATTTTTATCTTTAAACTTGGCCACAATACGAAATCCTCACTCACTCACTCACAGTGCCCGGCGCAGGAATTTCGATGTCACAATTCTGTCATTTTTGAGTGCGTGGAATCGTGAAAAAAGGCAAAGAAAAAATGGGAAATAAAAAAGTTTAGTTTTTTAATGGAAAATACTTTTCAGTGCAGCTCAGCAAAAATTGTTCTATGATTTCTGGGATTTCGTTTTTTTTTTTTTTTCATTTCAATTTCAATGTTTATAATTTGCTAAGTAAAAGAAGGATAATGGGGCAATTTTGTGATCGGACGTCTGAAGCAATCAACGTGAAATTGAGGCAAGAATCGGAAATAATATCGCTTTACCACGAATTTGGTGAGATTTTCAATGAATGACACTTTCTGAATGATTGACCCAAGCTTGATCAAAGCCTGACTGAAGTGTCTCCCCACCCAAGTCCCTTCCACAAATGATGAAAATCAGGTACGCTGATGGCGTAAGCCTTTTATGGTCAGTCGGATTGAAAGGTTTTCAATCAACGCCAATTGATTATGTCGCCATAGATTGAGCGGTAGAAAAGGATGCGCACAATTGTCTTCCGGATGCTTATCCTCCTTTGGAATTTTTTTTTTTTTTTTGTTATTGGCTTCGTCGTCGTAATCCAATAGAAAATTGAGTTTGTTGCTTTTACTAGCCAGTCGTTTTCTTTTATGGTTGCAATAAATTGGAAAAACGCTAAGCAGATTTCCCGATGCACACTGCGTTTGATCAATAGTCCTTGCTCCTTAAATGTTCCGAGAAATTTCATTAAAAAAACTTTGTCTCATCATTGGAACGAATTAAATATAATTCATTTAAATTGCTTCAAGGGAAATTTTTCTAAATTGGATTTGTTTGATTTTTTCGGTCTTGTGGAAAGAAAAGAAAGAAAAAACGAGAAAAGCGAACCGAAATGAAAGAAAAACTTGACACATTCAATTCTCTTGGTGTTACTTACTACTTCCACCAGAACGAGGAAGAAACGTCTTCAAATACAAATAATTTTCGTGTTTACAATTTGAGGTAGTTCCCACGGCAATTCTTAAGGCAGTGGTTCCCAACATTTTTCGGTTCATCGCCACTTCTTGCAGATTGATCAGCACTTATGGACCATTTCGCATTTTCATTGTATGCCTAATAATAGTGAGGTATTAAGTTTGTGTGGTTATGGGTAACACCCAGTACCATTCGAGATAGGCTATTAAAAATGCTAATAGAAGTGATCAACGACTCCAGGAGATTCGATTTAGTCATATACATATGTCTGTCTTTCTATCTGTGTGGCTGTCCGTATAGGGTTTTCTCATCAAAGGAGTTCAGCTATTTTTTCCATATTTGGTGTTTGCATTGGCGGAGACATGAGTTAAAACAATAACAAACAAGAATGGACCCGATGGGACCATTTTTAGGGGTAACTCCAGTACTAGGACCAGCTTTAAAAGTCGGAAAAACTGCCTTGAAATCTGGACTTTTTGCTATATTTCAATGAACTTTGAATTTCGAGCTTCTATTTAGGCCTCTGGTAAAACTTTTAAATTTTGAAAAAGAAGGCGTGGCAAATGTTCGGTGTTCATTATGTAATTGAACAGGAGTCGGCATATGAGGCACTTTTATAGACTTCAAAATCTCCAGAATACTTTGAGATTTTCAGGGAATGGTCGGAAAAGTAAAGTACTTCGGTACTTTGTGAATTTCTCCGCATTTGAATAATCATCGCCACCAAATCCGCTTGGTAACTAAAATCTCCCCATGATTGAGAGCCGCTGTCTCAAAGCAACAATTTCATCCTTGTTGGCTATGCCCGAACTTTTGCGAAACCGACATTCAATTGAAATCTACAATCCGAAAGCAATTTGAAGAAATTAATAAAACCCTCAAGTTTTTCAATATCACTCTTCATTAAAAGTTTTTTTTTATATTTATTTTTGTACGACATGAAATCAAATCCATTAAACTGTTTTCTTGTTTGGCATCAGTTTTGTTAAAAAATAAAAAAATAAAATAAATAAAAAATAAATAAAATTTCAAAAAGTTATTTCCAAGAACAAAAAACAAAACGAAAAAGCGAATAATGAGGATAAAAAGCAAAGCCCAACAACTTCTTCAGGCAAAGTAATTTAACTTTTTCAAATGAAATATGAAAGAGAAAATGTTTTTTTTTGTTTCATTTGTTTATAATTTTTTTTTTTTTTTGTTTGAATTTTTTCTCTGCTTCCCATAGAAACTTCTTTCAGGTCTGAGTCACAATTGCGGCCTGTGGATTTTTTATTTTTATTGCCATGACTTAAGAATATGAAGTGCTAATCAGAAGTCATTGTTACTGTATCCCAACGGTCTTAAAACGCTTACACTGATAATAATATTCTTCATGGTTTTCAAATAGTTTTCATTTTTGAAAAAGATTTTTGATCGAGTGAGACGAAAACGATTGAATGTGGGCTTTAGAGTCCATGAAAATTGGTTTCAATGTTATGTGATTTGAGTGTCATAACTGGTGTGATGAATAAGACCCCTTTCTCTCTCTCTCTCTCTCTCTCTCTCTCTCTCTCTCTCTCTCTCTCTCTCTCTCTCTCACTCTGTCTTTCGCCCCTAAACGAACTTCATTTACAAAAATGAAAGAGAAGAACCATTAAAATTATTGGGAGCATTGACATATTACAAGGGAAATAAGTTCATTTAAGCGGTTAAATGAGGGCATTCACACGTAAACAAAAAAGCATATTTGCACATACACACTGATGGATTTATACTTGTATTAATATATATTAATATATATTTTGTGCTTACGTACATATATTTTATTTATAGATCGACTGCATAGCATTCAATTGAATCGAATTGCTACAATGGGTTAATGTACATAATTGAGTGTATGTATGTATTCAGAACTACCGAAGCGAAAAAATCGAGCACGAACAGATCTACATAGATAGATTGGAGTATAGAGGACAGGGACGTACGTAGAGGGTGATTTTCCCCAGTCTAAGTCTCTCCGAAATATGCGGAGGAAGCTCTAAAGAAAACAGGGAAGAACAATAGTCACGACACAAAGTTTTCAGTGCCTTAACCCCTCTCGAAAAAATTTTTTCCGTACACGACTGATCAAGAACGAGAATGAGAAAGAACTGGCATAGAGGAAACTAAAGCATGCTAAATATGATCGAAACTATTGGCTTAAAGAAGAGAATAATACTCGTTAATAGAGAAATACATAGGCGTCTAAAATTCTAAGCAATTCCGAGGCTTTTTAAACCTTCAATTATCATGTCTTGGTTAATGTAAATTTGGCACTTTTTTCACAAAAATGACGTAGAATCATTTTTTCGTGACGAAAAACAAATATAAACAAGTTAGGGTGTTATAATCACGCGACCCTGATCATCCCATGCCTGACACAGATAAAGGGTTAACTATATAAGTTTGAATATTTTTTTAAACAGGCGACCATTAGGACAAAGTGTTCGGGCGATTTTCAAGATAATAGGCGCCTTATATGATGAATTTTCCTTTAAGAAAACCTGCCTTTTTGCCACGCCTACTTTTTCAATATTTGGAAATTTCATCGGAAGCCTAAATATGAACTCAAACTTCAAAGTTCATTGAAATATAGCAAAAAGTTCAGATTTCAGGGCGGTTTTTCCGACTTTTAAAGCTGGTTCTAGTACTGGAGGTACCCTAAAAATGGACCCATCGGGTTTAATTCTTGTTTGTTATTGTTTTAACTCATGTCTCCGCCAATGCAAACACCAAATATGGAAAAAATAGCTGAACTCCTTTGATCAGAAAACCCTATACGGACAGCCACACAGATAGAAAGACAGACATATGTATATGACTAAATCGAATCTCCTGCGCATTTTGACAAAGACTTAAATTAACATTTAGGATTAACTCGAAAATCTAGTGTTTTGTATTATGTCGAGATTTAACTAAATCGAGGCTAAGTCTCTGTCAACAAATTGGGCACTGGAGTCGTTGATCAGATCTATTAGCATTTTTAATGGTCTATCTCGAATGGTTCTGGGTGTCACCCAAAATCTTACAAACGGAATATACCCTCGCCACATTCTGTGTCGTGTATAAAAATGATTGTAATGGGGGGAAACCCCGTTTTTTGAATAAGATGAAATTTGGAAAATATTTTGAAATATAAAAAAAAACTAAATTTAATGAAAATGGCACGAAAATAAAAATATTAACCCTTCGTCACCTGCAGGTGGCACTGGGAGTAAAAGAGTTGAAAAAAAGCTTCAATTAGACTCGCTCATTAGCTAAACGTCTTCAAAAGAAAAACTTCCTCAAAAAAGTGCGAAATGTCGTCGCTCCGAAAGAGGGTATCCATCTAATAATTCCAACACGAACGAATGCTCTTGATTATTTCCTGTTGCTCCGTTTAAAGTGCAGCCCATTTGAGAGCGTTTCATTAGCCATTTATCGCTAATGAGCACAAAAACAAAAGACGGCCACCAAAAAGGAGCTGCTTCAAATGAAATGGAAATTCCCAAAACGGGCGATTTATCGCTTCGCCTTCTCTCTTTAGGTATATATATATAAATATATATGTATTTTTTTGACTTGTCCAACGAAATTTAAATGCGCTCGTCAATAATTCAAACTCGTTTCTCATGCAAATTGAAATCAAAGCCGAAAAAGTTCGTTAAAAAATAGAGCATAAAAATAGACTCGATTGTTTATGCAAAGCGTGTCCCATTCACAACAAAAAAAAGGGGAAAAGAAAACACGTCCCGAAAAATACTTAAATAAAATATTAAAAGGACCGAGTCCAATGCCGCGGAGAGCGGTGGAGAAAGAGACATTTTGGCCGTTACAAAGCAAATCACAGAAATGGGCTTTTTTGTCACTCCAAGTCACATTCATAATTTAACGACTTCTTAACGCTTTTTGGCGAAAGGCGGAATGGCGGCAAGGCGGCAACGCCTGAAGGCGCGTGTCCGTCATTGGGATTGTTGTGACAATATTTGCATAAGACTAGGTACCGGGTAGCTGAGTTTTTAGAATCATAATTCGACTTCTTAGAAATTGGACAATAGAGCTTAACGCTTTGTTGGCTCGCTTTATCGGTTCGTTTGGATGATTAAAAGCAGCAGCCGCAGCAGCAGCAACAACAACAACAATATAATAATAACTAAATGGCCTTCGAATGCGAAGAATGGCCAGCCCAGTGAGTGACCTTGAGTCTTTCAGCCATTAATCTCGCTCAGCGGGCAAGCCCCATCGAACCCATCGGAGTCTTGGAAAGTTTATAAATTTGAGATGCGGCTTCTTAAAAGCTGTAATCTTTGAACGAATGGAATTTCGATGCGATGTAATTATCAATTTGGCATGTTTGGGCATCGGCAATTAAGTGATGGTGGAAAATGAAAGGTCGGAAAATGAGTTTAATTCGTTTCCAATAGGACGATGGCTTCGGTTATTGGCATCAGTTCAATCGCTTCGGTTTAAAAGATCCCGCTTCAAGCAGCTAAATTCTACCGCATACAGACAAAATATCAATGGAGTAATGGACATTATTGGAGGCTTTTTTCGAACAAAAAAAAAAAAATCTCTCTTATGGAAGTATTTCTTCTGCTTATGTTTGATAACAAACTTTGTAAAAGTATGGGCACATCCCAATCAATTTTTGAGCTTCTTCATTGCAAGCTTAAGGCTTTCGAATTTCATTTAGACATTTATACGAATGGCTGACGACTGGCAGGATAATATGGCGGATCAATCACACAAACCCGACCAATGGCTTGGACTTTTCGAAAGGAATTCGCTTCGAGCGATTCTAGCCAGTTGAGCCATTTATCAATTGAATAAAAAAACCTCCCAGCAACAGAATTGGCGAGAAAACCTTTCGGAAATCCTCAAATGAGGAAAGTATTCCTCTTGAAATACATCGATCCCGCAAAAAGGAGCTCAAGCTTTTACAAAAATTCTTACATAAACCGAACCGAAGTGCCGTTCTCGTGCGTGGACATGTGCTGTTTCGAACGAAGCGACGTTCAATCATATCGATTTATAATGTCGCTGGATGGACAGATGGATTGGATTTGATTGGATCGGGTGGATTGGGTGGAGAACACGAAAGGCAAGTGTGCTCGTTCACATGTCCGTCAGCTTTGCTTTTTACGTCGTTATTGCTACTCAGCTTGGATTGCACGCCAAAGAAAATTATAACAATTATGAAGACAATAAAGGCTCAGCAAAGACAAAGCTTGTGTCGGCCACGACGACGAAGAAGAAGGCAGCAAAGACGATGGCATGGACGTTGCTGAAAATGCTGCTAGAAAAATCAAAACAACAAATTTAATAAATAAAAGAAAAGAAAAGAGAAGAGATAAGAAGCGATAAGAAGAGAAGAGAAACCGTTGTTAGCAGTGGGAAAAAATGGAAAAAATGGAAAAAATTATAGCAAGTAAATAGGGTAATGCAATGTGAAAAGAAAACCACTTAATTTGAGGAAAATCGATTATTTTCAATTATGATTTTTTGCCACCGAAACGCAACCAAGTTTTGTTGAACTTGACGCAGTCGCCGAGCAATCAGATTAGTTCTTCTTTTCCATCTCTTTTAGACCGCAATGCGGCTCAGTGTCGATCGACGATTAACGGCTTGACTGCCACGATAGCGGCTGGAGCAATCGTCAAGCGTTTTTCAATGCGTCGAGCAGTAAAAGCGATTTTCCATTTTCTATTTTCCCATTTCATTTTCTTTGTATTTTTTTTTGAGACGATAGCAACAGCAAATTCAAAGCACAAAGCGAAAAGATGGGGACATATTTCGAAGATGCTAGATCCAAGAAAATTAACTCGAGTAATGGTTGAGGTACTTTGATAAATAAACCTCATGTCGGGATATATAAAGAATTTCAAATAGGTGCATACATAGGTACAAACTAAATTGGGTTTCTTAGTTCAAGACTTTCACAAAACAACGATAAGAAAAATTGAACGAAAAATATCTGCCCTTGGACATGCACATGCATTACTACTTTTATCCCAACGTCCGGTGATAAGATCGCATACGGGATCATTTTTAAAATATTTCTTTTTGTTGAATTTCTGAATGAAATCGGAAAGAAAATATGCCAAATCCAGTGTGGTTAATCATTCTGTGGCAAGCTGGCGCTTCATTGCAACGCCTTTCGTTTCGCGTTGCTCACGATATTTTCCGGTACTCCCACCCACCTACATACCTGTGCCTTTGACCACAAATTCAATACACGCAGACACCACTGCTTTTCCGACAGGAATTGAATGTGTCACGCGACAAGCATTTTCCGATGCTCGTGTGCAGGTGAATGGCAACCGGTCGACAAAAATAAAAAAAAAAAGGAGAGAAATAAAATCACGCTTCCTCGTGTGTCTGTTGTCCAATTACCGGGCTACCGAAAGTAGCAGCAACGACATCAAAAACGATGGAAGGAGTTAGACCAGCTCGAGCATATTTTTTCCTCAGAATACTCGAGCTTATTTGATAAGAACGAAATGTGTGTGGGAGTCTGGATTCGAGGAAAATTATGCAGATACTTTTGTGTTATTCGCTTTTTGAATTTCTAATTGGATTTTCGCCGGAAAAACTTGTTCATTATTTTCCCCAGAAACTCTTGGTTCTTTCCTCTTGTTTTCATCACTTCATAAATCTCTTCTTTTGTTGTTTCGAACGCATTCGAATGGTCGAATTTCCATTCCACGGTTTTCGATGAATGTATTTTCCACAGAATCGGAATATGTCAACCTCATAGAATCAGCCTTCCACACCATTGAAAGGCATCGAACGTGCACTGGCTCGGAAATGAAAGCTTTGTTCGAATTTTCACGCATTTGCATCAGTGAGTCTGCAGCCACTGACGTTGCTCGGTTGCTGTCTCTCTGTATGTTTTTCTGTCTGTTTGTCTGCCTAACTGCCTGATTTAGTCGACTTTCTTTCTTTCCCTCCGAACAATGCGCTCACGCACGCCGTCACTCTGCATTCCTTCAGAAGCTTGCATTTATGTTTATTGTCAGCAAGAGAGAATTAAATTTTTTTTTTTTTTTTTTTTGTTTTTGTTCAAAGCGAGCACAAAACAACAGCAGAGAAAGAATTAATACTAATAAATAAAATAGTTATTCTACTTATGTATATTTACATTTGGCGTTTGTATATATCAATAAATCGTATTGTTGTGCGCGACTCAACGTTGCGTTAATTCCACAATAAATTTTCCTTCTTCAATTCGACTTTTCAATTAAAGCATAAATAAATTTTCCTTTTTTTATCTTCACTTTTTGCAATTAACCGCAAATGTTTGCTTGGAACACGCGATGTTTTTACTAAATTCCGCTTTCGATTATTATTTTTTAAAATTTTTCTTAAATGATTTCCACAATATAACTGTGCAATTTTCATGCAAGTAGCACCAGCAGCAAGAATTGAAAGTTTTCTTGATAACTGGACGCGAGCACGATGAAGAAAGTACAGAACCCGGTGAGCGCAGTTTATAAACTGAATCGAAATGAAAGATATGCTCAGCATTAGAGCAATGAGCGGATAAAAACACCTTGCTGTGCTTTAGCCAGTCAGCATCGACTATGAGTTGCGCTGCGTTGTAACTATTTTGTCTACTTTAATACGAATGTAACTGCGGTCAACATGTTGACATCTGAAAACGGATTCGAGTATTTAAATACTCTTTCGCAATTAAATAGGTGATCTAGGATTGGGCCTATGAGTGGATTGGGGCTCAGTTAGTTACAATTAGAACAATAAAATTAGGGATGCTGAAAAAAAGTTTTTTTTTTAGAATATAAATGGAAATTTTTAAAAAAAATTTATTCTTTCTGTTTTAAAGCAACAATCATATATCGAGACTTTACTGCAAAAAATGTTGTAAAAAATATTTTGAATAGAGTCTAGTTATTTTGGAGAAATTGTTTTTATTGTAAAATCATAACCGGACAATTTTAAATTTACGTCATTTTGTGAGATGATGGAAATAACCGTGACCTAAATATTTCGATAAAGAAAAAGAAAATCCGTTATCATGCGCTTACGCCTTTTGGGCGGTTAAGGCTCGATGTGATCACAAAGATCTAAATTTGGTATATTCGTATTTCCATATCTCTCATTACTATTATCAAAATAGAATGTGTTTAATTTATGAACCATCTATCCTCAAGCATCATTATGATCTGAATAAACGAAATTGTGCCAAAAATGATTCGGTTGGTGGTACTTGAGTATCTAATAAGTTGAAAAGATGTAAAATTGTACAATTGTGCCTAATGACGTATTTACAATTTTGACCATTTTGTCACGAGAAAAACGTTTCTGACGTTTCGACATGTTGACGATTCTTTTGAAAGAGATTTGGACAAAATTGAAATAAGTGTAAACACGGTATAAGAAATCATTTTTGGTGGGAACTTCGAGTTAAAAGAATTCCGAGTAAAATTCTCTTTAAAAGCTATCACCACCAAGTTTGACCGTACATATTATTTGTACAAATTATCTCAAAGTGACGATTCCAACGCGATTTCAAATGCTATGCCGACTGTAGGTAGCCAAAATTCGCTGAGTATCTGTATATACACAGAACAAAAGAAGTCTTGCACGCGAGAGCCATGGAGGGCTGTTAACTCGCATTTCTGTTAGTTAACATTGGACTCTGTTGTTTGAGCCTTGGCTTTAGTTTATACCAATTGCAAATTCTTTTGAATTAAATTGGGAGAAATGTAAATTTCGCAAGCCCAGCTTTTTAACCCAAAAGCGAAGAATCTACTTGAGTTTTTATTTGGCATTGCTTCTGTAAAAAAGTCCTTTAGAATTGCTCATTTAATTGGTCTCATTGTAAGAATAATATCACTGAATTTCCGCTGTAGACATGGTACCGCAAAGGCGGGAAGAGTTGGACGCTCTTTAACGGAATTTTATGTTAATTTGTTATTGTTTTTATTATGACATAAAGCATTGTATGAAAAATTTAAAGCTCAAAGAGTGTCAATAATCGAATTATGCATGGAAAAATAGGATAAACAACATCAATACGCCGAGCCAGAGGATTTGAATCCTTGAGATGTTTGTCTGGAAAAACATTTATTTGGAAGAGAAGAAATCCATCGACTTGCTTGAGACCCAATCAGACGCGGTTAATCAACTTGGGAATCATCAATGCTTTAAGGGAGTATTTCACTTCACCTGTGAAACGCTTATTAATCTTGTTTACTTGGAAGACTTCCTTTTTCCAGGAACAATCAAGCCAGCAAGTCCATAGAAATGTTTTCGTCTTCTCTTTGGTTTGAAAAAAGTAAACAATTTTCGCGCTTCAAAGTTCAAAAGGTCCTTTTCGCCCATCGTCAGAGTTCAAAGCACTTGATGCTGGCGCGTATTTGGCATTTAAGCCGTGGCTCGTTTTTTTTTTTTTTTGCTTTTGTCTTATTATTCCTCGCCACTGTTGCGCTCTGCCCTTCGATTATTGCAGACATTGGCATCGACCTGTAGGTACTTGGCAGACATTTGACTTCGCGTTTCTCATCACAACTTCACATATACCATACATACATATGTATGTATGTATGTACATTCGTATGTATGTGTGAACACATGCCGTTTCGAAAATGGCGTCTCAGAAGGCTTACAGCAAGTAAGTGGATCCTTAGGTTGGCCGCAGACGTTCGCGTCGATGACTTTTCTGCGATTTTTATTGTTCGAAAGGACTTCAATACAATTCGAAATTAAACGAAATTAAAAATAGCATTGATCACGGCTTGTGGCTGATTGAGCGAATCACATTGTCCAATCAACTTGAGTCGTCTATCAATGCCAAGTCATTGTCCTGTCGCCGTTAATCAACGCTGAACCGAATCCGATGGTTTTTTTTTTCTCTTTCTTTCTTCTGATTCTTTCTTGTCTTAATTGTTTAACCTTTTGTTCGCGCGTTGCCAAGGATCATCAATTGGTATTTTCACGCAGTCATTTGAAAGTGTCGAAAATTTTCCTCTCCTCCTTTTGTAGGTAGCCCTTTCCAGCGCAACCAAGCAATCTCTAAGAACGAAAAAAAAAAAAAAAAAAAAAACGTTCAGACGTTTCAAAGAAATCGTTCTGTGCGCTTTCAACAAATTGCTACACGAAAATAGCAAACACTCTTAGGAATAGCTGGATATGATAGCTCGACGCACCGTGGTACAGATGTGGCTAAAGGAACGATTCAATGAAAGCATATGCCAAAGCTTTGCTTTCTCATTTCAACGATGCTGTAGCCATGTGTCATTTCCAAGAAGGTTTAGCAACAGTGGCCCTATATATGTATGTATGTATTTGGCCTTTAGTTTTGTAACTTTCCCTAATGCCTCATACCACTGTGCCGCTTTTGAGGTATTGTGCGGTGGCTACACGCCCTTTTGGTTAACCCCTTTAAGTTAACGAGCGTGAGTTGTTTTCAGCTTCGGCTACAGCGTCAGCTCCAGCCTCAGCTTTAGCGTCACCCTCAGTCTGAGCTCTCATCTTCAGCGATATTCGTTACGCCTTCGTAGGCATACGGAGCCTCGCCAAGCACAAACACGACTCCATCGAGGCATGTGTGGCATTCATTATATCAGCGTTGACATAAGGGGAAAACGAGAAGTATGTAGCTCAGCTGTGGTGACCTCAAGAGCTATGCACTTTCAGCTCTCAAGGGTTAAATTGAAAAGAGGAGAAAAGAGTAGAAATTTCCATTTCGATTAATGCCAAAATACGCTTTAACCTGTCTTCACGTTCCACTCACGAGGCTTTTCAAATACTTATAGACGCAAAATTTCTCTTCAACGCTGAGGGCAACACACGTGCCCAAGGAACATAAACACGCGAACACAGGTGCATAGTTTGTACACAGAATTATTCTGGTATCTCAGTAGGAAATTTCATGTTGATGAACTCAAAAATATGCTATTTTCTTGATGATTGATATAAGAGAAGCGTCATGTGTATGTCCCCTGCAGTTATGAGCCGGTTAATTTCTTATGAAGGACTGCTCTTTGACTAGTCCAAATCCTACCGATTGTACTGTGGCAGTTCGCTCCATCAAATTTGGCTAAGCGGCGGTCGGTAATCAACGGGTTGGTTTAAGGGTAGTCTATAAATTACACTTTCATCAACTAAGAAAATATATAAACAAATGGGTTTTTTATTTTGACTAGCTTTAAACCAGACAAAATTACGACAATTGACCCAAAACGAGCTGTCGTTTTGCAAACTGATCCTTGTCCAATGACATGACATGACCTAAAAAGGTCAGTTGAATGCATTAGAAACGGAATTATGAGGCACTAGAACTGAAAACATGAGGGACTGACCGACGGCTACTCTTGGGTCAATCTTTATTACTGCAGAGTCATTTTGACTTATGCTAGTGAAATTGTCATCATTGTTTTATCATCACAGTTTAACAATATTCGTACAATTTTCGATAAGTTTTGTCGCATTAAAGGGCCCATCACGGGCATTGTCGCCAGTGAAGAAATTTCCTACTGAGATTTGTACAGAGCTTATTTTTTTTAGTTGGTCGTTAATTTTACGATTTTGGCCGAATTGGCATATTCCTTGCAAATATGTATGTATGTACATATGTATGTATGTATGTATGTATGTTATATGGAAATAGTTTTTTTGAGCTGTAATTCTTGTAATGTTACCGCAAGTGTTATTGAACCCGCCTTCGTGGTCTTCGCAGTCATCGCCGTCAGTCTGTCGCGACGCTCATCCCCTTTGAACTGATGCCGAAAAAATAAATGCCGCCTAGTCGCCGCCGTTCGAGGTGTCATTTTACCCGAAAATATTCTGAGCCGCAAATTTTTGTGTGCCAAGTGCAAATTTAGCGATTCGCCGGAAAAGACCACGACTTTAGTTCAACTTTTAACGATTTATTGTCTGAAAAGTTTATCTCTCTCTCTCTCTCTCTCCCGCTCTGTCTCTATCTCAATCTAGGTGAAAATGTACTTTAATGAAGAGAACATTACTCCGCCGTTTGGGCTCAGCGCCAATATTGAGTCCTCAATGAATGTCGGAAAAGTTAAGAGCAAAAGAACTTTGACCCGGAGAAAGGATTTGTATAAATTTTAAGTTCTTCAAACCTTTTTGTGATGTGAATAACCGTAAGAGTTCATTAGCGATATTGGCAAGAAGGATATGCAGCAATATTTCGTAGCAAACGTACCGTGCTTACTAAGTAGAATGATGAAAGCTAAGCAGTGTGCTGGCCGCTTAAGCTCATCCATTTACACCTAAATGAGCAGATACTTAAGACGAAAAATTGTGGTGTCATTATGTCCCCTCAAATTGGGTTAAAATTTCGCTATAACACGGAGAATTTGCTAGAAAAGTGCGAGAGGAAAGTACGAAAAATGCTTTCATAAGCCTATTAAAAAATTTTTTTTAAATGTCTCCCATAAGCCCTTCAGATGACAAAGGCTCAACTCTAAAAAAAATTTTAAAAATTTGAAAGACTTTTCTTTGCAAGAACTTTTTCACCACTTTCCTCGAAATCAAGCCTTGTTTTTGAAAATGCGAAAATTGTGTGAAAAAAGTAAAGAAGCCAAGTCGAGGTAATGAACTCCATGAAGGACCAAAGCCAAAAAACTTCACTGTACACCATTCAAACTTGACAAAAGAGTTTTTTTTAAGAAATGAGATTCTTTGAGGTAGCTCAGTGTCGTAGCGAGACATTTCGGCGCCCGGGGACAAAGGGGCCACAATGGAGGAAAAGCTGACCACGCCACCCGCCCTAAATAAATGGACCTTCATGAAAATTAAAATATGATTTGGCGTCTGCTCCCTTCTGCCCCCCACACTGCGCTTCTGATGTAGCTAGCGTTTCAACTCGAAATTTGTACAATAGACTTAGCAACGGTCTAAACGATGATGCTTCGAATGAGCCTTTCGGAGAGTAACTTGAATGACTTTTTTTTTAATTTTATTTTTATTTTTTTAATCCGCTGTCTGCAAATTTCAATGGAATGATATTATATCTCTGTTGAGATCCAACGACAATTTCTCGGTTGCTTTGTTTATTCAGTTTGTCTAAGTATGAAGCGCTTATTTTACGGACAGTGATACAAGAAAAGAAGAAAAAAATAAATAAAAAAAATTACAGAAAAACAACAACCCAAACAATCCTGAGTGGCAAAAGTTCAAAAACGTCATCATCATCATTAGCGTCGACCCATCACTAACACATCGCCATCATCATCGAGTTCTTCTTGTACCATAAGCAGCGTCGTTGGGGTTAATCGTTCAGCATTTCTTGATCGCCGTCAGAGATATGAATGTACTGTACCCGCATAGAAATCGCAACAATTGACCATTATTCTTGATCAAAACGTGCAGACAATTTATTTTCATCTATTCATTTGTTATGATTTTTTGTTTGTTTTATTTTTTTTTTTTTTTTGTTTTCTTTTAACCAATTCGAAAGTGAAAATCATAAGTTGACGATTTTCTTCTTCCATTGCGAATGGTATTCCCAAAGTTCACAGAGTTAAAAGACCACATGAAACACTCTATAGATTAGAACAAAGTTTAGAAGATTTCTCTAGAGATTTCATCTAAGAAGGGGACCGCCAAAATTTTAGGGGGAATTCCTTTTCAATAAATTTCAATTGATAACCCGTGAAAATCAGAAGAAACCTTATCAAAATTAAGACGGTAACTCGTGGATCTTGCAAGGAAGCCTTTTGAATTCGATATCTCGATATATTCGATTTTTCTTGAGAGAGTGGATAATAAAATAAGGCTGGGATCCCACTCTCTGCGCAAACAGCATAGCGCAGATTTTTATCGGTTCAGATCGGCACAAATTTCAAGACACAATTTCCACAATCACTGTTGAGGCTCACACTAACGTGTCGCGTATTGTCAAAACGATAACGGGGAACAATAGAATTCGGACAAAAGTAGTTCAAGACGATCATTCTAAGTAGTCAGGATCAGAGTCAAAAAATTGCCTTCACACCGCAAAAATCGGCGCATTGTGCTGATAGTGGGATCCCGGCGTAACGTTGAAATGATATTTAAAAATCCTACAGGAGTAAAAAGCTTTCAACCAAACATTTATGAAAAAAAAAAGTAGAAAAGGTTTAAGGCGAACTCATAGGAATTTTTGGGAGCCGATGTCTTTGAAGGCAGGATGGAAATTTTTAATTCTGGCTGGAAACTTGCTTTCTCGTAACTAAGTGAAACACCTTTTTGTTTAAAATTTACTTGCCTCTCTTGGAGTCCCCAATTTTCCACACTTTTTGTTTTAGCCTTCATTATGTTAAGCACACACGCTATCCATTACGCCACGGAGAGATCTAGTTCGCGCCTAGTAGATTTATAGGATTAACGTTCGAACTATAAACGCCTCGTATGTATGTACCTATGATATCTATAGAATATAGTGTACACTGAGCTAAAAATCGTAGTAAAAATAACAAAATCGTAGTTAATTTAACTACGAACAGCAATGATTTGGCTCTATTAACGGACGTAGTTAAAATAACCACAAGCGTAGTAAAAAAGTTTAAATACGAAAGTAGCAGCAAATCCCAAGTCGGCGGGTTCGATCCCCCGGTCAGGCAGGCGTAATTTTTAAAATTTTTTTTTTTTTACAAATAATAACATAAAATTGAGGTATATAATATTTAAAAACCTTACAGGAATAAAAAGTTTTAAAACTAACATTTTATGCAAAAACAAAAAAAAATATATTTTGGAAAGCCGGGGATGGGGCCCCTCTCTTCTCTCGAATTTATAGGGGTAGCTTAGCTTGATTTTCCATTCTAGATGTCTTTTTTTTTTCTTTAATATTAGGTGTAGTAAAAAGAAATCCATTATTTTTGCATTAAATTGAGGGCTTTATTTAAGATAGTTAAAATGACCCGATTTAGGTCAAATATGCGCCGTTTTGTTCGATAACTTGTTGCCATTTTAAAGGTAATTTCATTATGCCTCTCTCATAGAAGCCCTCGTTCCTATTAGCAAAAAATTGAGACAGTCGAATTTCAGAAGCCTCTCTTGAAGCGAATGTTTCACCAGCAAAATTGTTCGCCATGGACAGGAACAGATGGTAATCACTTGGTGCCAGGTCCGGACTATAAGATGGATGCAGAAGAACCTCCCAACCAAACTCCCGGAGCTTCTGGCGAGTCACTATCGATGTGTGTGGCCTGGCGTTGTCCTGATGGAACACAATTCCTCTCCTATTGGCCAAAGCTGCCCGCTTATGGGCGATTGCTTCCTTCAGACGGTCCAATTGTTGACAGTAGAGTTCCGAGTTAAGAGTTTTGCCGTATGGGAGCAGCTCATAGTAGATAATTCCCTGCCAATCCCACCAAACACACAGCAAAAACCTTCCTGGCCGTCAATCCTGGCTTGGCCACCGTTTCCGCCGGTTCACCGTGTTTCGACCACGACCGTTTTCGCTTGACGTTGTCGTAAGTGACCCACTTTTCATCACCAGTCACCAACCGCTTCAGAAATGGGTCGATTTTGTTGCGGTTCAGCAGCGATTCGCAGATGGAAATTCGGTCTATGAAGTTTTTTTGCGTTAACTCGTGTGGCACCCATACATCGAGCTTCTTTGTGTATCCAGCCTTATTCAAATGGTTCCAAACGGTTTTTTGTGCAATCTTTAGCTCTTTTGCAATCGAAACAGTGCTAACATGACGGTCGGACTCGATAATTTCCATGATTTTATCGACATTTTCGACAATTGGCCTTCCAGTGCGTGGTGCATCCTTGACATCGAAGTTACCGGAACGGAATCGACGAAACCAAAATTGCGCATGATTGGCTGTTACAGTATCAGGTCCATAAACGCTATTCACATTTTCAGCCGCCTGGCTTGCGTTTTCTCCCTTATCGAAGAAAAACTGTAAAATGTAGCGAATTTTCTCTTTGCTGATGTCCATCTTTGACAAGCTCTCAAACAAAACTGAATCAATCAATCAAAAAAGTGTCAAAAAAGCTTTTTTAGTAGGAACTGTCATCTTTCTAATGCCTTCTAGCGGAACACGATCGGACTTATACAACGCGAGATGCAGATAAATAACGCCATCTATTGGAAAAATAATGGATTTCTTTTTACTACACCTAATATTTTTCCACTTACTTGAAAAATTCCAATTTTTAACACATTTCATTCGCCTGCTGTAGGATTTGAACCCGAGCCCTTCGGATTGCTGAGCGAATACGCTACCCGTACGCCACGGAGAAATCTAATTCGCGCGGACTAAATATGTTACTTAAAGTGAAATGAAAACTATTTTACGTGTTTTTTGATAGAACCATTATTCTTGATCAAAACGTGCAGACAATTTATTTTCATCTATTCATTTGTTATGATTTTTTGTTTGTTTTATTTTTTTATTTTTTTTTTTGTTTTTGTTTCTTTTAACCAATTCGAAAGTGAAAATCATAAGTTGACGATTTTCTTCTTCCATTGCGAATGGTATTCCCAAAGTTCACAGAGTTAAAAGACCACAATGAAACACTCTATAGATTAGAACAAAGTTTAGAAGATTTCTCTAGAGATTTCATATAAGAAGGGGACCGCCAAAATTTTAGGGGGAATTCCTTTTCAATAAATTTCAATTGATAACCCGTGAAAATCAGAAGAAACCTTATCAAAATTAAGACGGTAACTCGTGGATCTTGCAAGGAAGCCTTTTGAATTCGATATCTCGATATATTCGATTTTTCTTCGAGGAGTGGATAGTGGGATCCACTACGTCTGCGCAAATCAGACATTAATCGCAGATTTTTAAATCGGTTTCAGATCGGCAAAATTTCAAGAAACAATAGTTCTACAGGCAACTCACTAGATTGAGCGCTACGCTAACGATGTCTTGCGTATATGCAAAAAGATTATACGGGAAACAATACAATTCGACAAAAGTAGTTAAGACGATCAAATTCTAAGTAGTCAGATCAGAGTCAAAAATTGTCACTATCACACCGCTAAAAATCGGCGCATTGTGCTGATAGTGGGATCCCGGCGTAACGTATGAAATGATATTTAAATAATCCTACAGGAGTAAAAAGCTTTCAACCAAACATTTATGAAAAAAAAAAGTAGAAAAGGTTTAAGGCGAACTCATAGGAATTTTTGGGACCCTTTGCGCACGATGTCTTTGAAGGCAGGATGGAAATTTTTAATTCTGGCTGGAAACTTGCTTTCTCGTAACTAAGTGGAACACCTTTTTGTTTAAAATTTACTTGCCTCTCTTGGAGTCCCCAATTTTCCACACTTTTTGTTTAAGCCTTCATTATGTTAAGCACACACGCTATCCATTACGCCACGGAGAGATCTAGTTCGCGCCTAGTAGATTTATAGGATTAACGTTCGAACTATAAACGCCTCGTATGTATGTACCTATGATATCTATATAATATAGTGTACTCTCTCTTAAGAGGACACCTACGGGACAGAAAAACCCAGCCGGGCCTTGTAGTTACTAGGCACTCAGTGTACAGAGTAGTTAATAGGCAAAAATTAAATAGTTGACTGCCTACTACACGATACACTTGGTGCATAGCAAGTATGCAGAACCGAAGAAAGCAACCGAAGCCGAACGGCACGAAGTACACGTTGTATACAGCAATGTGCTTTAGCAACGAAAACATTCGAAGTATACCCATATACAGCCGCTATCCACTTCGAAACCAGTTATCACACCACCGCACCAGCCTAGGACAATTTTTAACAAAAGTGCATAAGTTTTGTATATCAGCATAGTGTTGTGCACATCATACTTGATGATATGGCAGTGATCGGGCACTTCCTGTACACAGTTCCGGTTGGGAATATGTCCGCTTAAGAGGAGTGTTCGCAAGGAGAGAGTACACGGTATACATAAATATATGCATTTAAGTAGAAAAATTGCAAATAAAAAGTTTTCTTCTTATTTTTAGTCGATTTTCTTTTCAATTTTTAGATAAAATAAAAATATTATCTAGTAGATAATCCGTCAGTTTTTTCGCCCTGTTACTCTCCCCCTGTTACCCTCCACACCTACACTGGCTTTCCTTAAATAACTAGAAAAAAATAAAATAATAATAAATGTTCCAAGAAATTGAGCATCGCCCACCACAATAATGATTTTTATACTTCCTTAGCTACTTGAAAACTCGAATCAGTTGGCCAAAGGATTTTTCCCGATTCGATTTAATTCGAAATAAATTTTCTTTTGAGCAGCAGAGAACTTTAAAGCCCAATGAAATGACCCCGAACTCACGAGTGCTGAGAAAGGGTTCTGGGTTGCAAATTAATTTCCATTTAAGGCGAAAGATGATGGGCAAAAAAAGATTGGAACGCAAAGAAAACAAGAGCGACTCACTCGTTTCTGCCAACAAATGAAGCTTAATTTTGTAAACTTTATTAAAAAAAAAAATATATATATATATAAAAAAATAGTACCAAACTTTTTAAAGCCTCCAAATGTGCACTGATTTCATAAAAAAAAAAAATAAAAAACTTTTCCTATTTGCGTTGAACTAATAGTTTTTTAAATGGGTCGAGGGCGTAAGAAAGGAGTTTTAACAAATGGAAGGAAGAAGAAAACTATTGAAGGAACTTTTTAAGCCCATATCCAACCAACTTGTGTGCCCTTGAGCACCCTTGATTGTGTTTTGATCGGTTCTAAGGCACCCTGTGGATATCAAGCATTGAATGAATGAAGGGCTTCTACTCAAGCTCCTTAATGGCTTCTGAATCGCATCACATCAACTTAACATCATTCCTTGACGAGAACTGTTTTAGCCTTGCTTTAAATTACTTCTAATAAGTCCTTCATATTTAATAAATATTTATATGAATAAAAAAAGCTTAAGTTTCAAGAGCAGCGTGCTTACCCCATTCTCCTCTCATTACATTACACTTGGGCATGCTGAATGCCGGCAAACAGACATTGAAAAAGCGTCCTTATCCATGAAAAAATTGTTGTAATATGTAGGCAACGCATTCCAGCCATTGATGGCTCCTCAAAAGCACTCCCCCATTTGAGCGAATGCTTTGGGGGGCCGCAAAAAAAAATCAATAAAATCCTTTGTATAGCAAAGCTCCCATCCTTCACGTTCACAGCGAGATGCACTCCAGGCAACGAGCGAGCACTGCACAAACGACGCGACGTTGGCGGTGGCGACATCGACGGCGTCTGCTGCAACTGCTGCTGCTGCGACTGCATTGTATACAATAATTGAGCAATAAAAGCAGTTTTATGTCTCACATGAGTTTGAGGTTAAGAATACGCGCTTCAGAACAGGTTGAAATGGGCTGATGAAGTCGGTACCTCGAGCGCTGGAATTGCATCTTTGAGCCAAGATGAAAACGCCTCAGACAAAGCACAATTGAAATATTTACAGAAATTTCCCATCGCATGTAATTTGCATATAAAATGCTCCTTGCATTTTTGCAAGACAACAAACCACGAAAGCAAAAACAAAAACAACAATCGTAAACAAATGGGCGTTTCAAGAAGTATTTCAATAACAAAGCCCCTGCGAACACCCCCGTGTGGGTGAATTTGCAATTCGCTCTCTCCCCATTCGAAATGAAATTGCAGTCATAATGTACAAATATGTGTACATATGTATATGGGTATACTTATATACATAAGTTGATATGTATACCTACGGAAAGTAGCAGTTGTATAGATGAATTTGTACGTGGGTGTGCATGTGTGTGTGTGTGTGCGAACATTGAATGCTACGGGGGTGGCTTCTGTGAAGTGTTTAAATTCATACGAAACATTAAAACTTTTTCAGTCAAAAAGTAAAAAAACAAAAAAAATAAAATACAGCAAGAACAAAAACAAAAAAGGGAGTTGGATGCCGTCTAGCAGCTTTTATGGGTAGATATCAAAAGAGGGAGTTGGGTGGCACACTCTTTGCCACTGTCACGAGATTTCATTAACATTTTTTGTTACCGACCGAAAGCGTGCAAAATGCGGCAGAACGAAAAAAGGTGGGCATGCGCACTTGAAACTGGTCGAAAAACGGGCAAAGCTTGAGAGGAAGAGAGAGAGAGAGAGAGTATCTCCATACAGAGAAAACACTTTGTTTAACCAGGTTTACATTGAATACTGGAACACTGTTCGTTTATCGGCGAGAACTTTTTCCTTGGAGATGGACAAGTGTCAATCGAAGTTGGGTCGAAAAACATGCTCGGCTCATGAGAAGATGTTAACTCGTCAGACATTTAATCAGGCCTGTAGAGAGGGGGTGGAAAAGGGGGATTTTCCCCCTGGCCAAGGCTTTCTGAAGGGGCTCACAATTGGCATGGGACTTTTTTCGCTCTCTCTCTATCGTTCTCTCTCTATCGTTGTCTCTCTCTCGTCTCTCTCTTTCGTTCTCTCTCTCTCGTTCTCTCTCTCTCTCTTCGTCTCTCTCTCTCTCTCTCTCATTCTCTCTCTCTCGTCTCTCTCTTGTTCTCTCTCTCTCTCTCTTTCTCTCTCTCGTTCTCTCTCTCTCTCTCTCGTTCTTTCTCTCTCGTTCTCTCTCTCTCGTTCTCTACCAGCACGGCGCGTTCCTTTACCGGACTTTTCACAAAAGGGTCCCATGAAGAATTCATACAGGCATAAAGTCATCACTGTTGCCAGTTTTTTAGAGGAGTATTCCCCTGAATGTCTCAAAACAAGACCAATATTACCTAAAATTTAAATTTGAGGGATATTTTTCCTTAAAAATTGTTCCATCTGGACAAAGGAAGTATTCTACACCTCAATAATGGGGAAAATGTGACAATATTTGCTTAAAAATTTTGCAAATCGGCTTTACCGGTCCTGTGAAAAATATTAATAATAAAATATGAAACTTTTGAAGTTATGACATACCGAATTTTAGTGATGCCTATGCATCGCTAGCGTCCGTTAAATTGAATTATTCCATTTCCCGATATTTTATTTTGAAATGCGCTGGGAATATTTAGAATCGGGCTGCCTCAGGACATTTTTTTATTTTTTTATTTTCATTTGTTTTTCTATATATTACCATATTTCCTCCATGGCCAAAAGAATCAGTCTTCTTGTACTTTTT
The DNA here is from genome assembly GCA_020466095.1 of Chlorops oryzae. NCBI lineage: Eukaryota > Metazoa > Arthropoda > Insecta > Diptera > Chloropidae > Chlorops > Chlorops oryzae. The sequence continues at coordinate 91,554,194 of CM035807.1, read as the reverse complement.
TCATTTCCATTTTGTTATAAGTCCACACAAAAATAATCCAGTTTATGGCGTAGACGCCTATACGTAATAATGAAAATTCTTTAATTTTTTGGGATAGAAAATCATGAAAATCTTACATCTTTTAGCGAACTCCCAATTATCTTCGCATATCCCAAATAAGAAAAAGAAAACGATGTCCCTAAAAATGTTGATGGCTGTCCCGCATATAAACAGACTCAACGAAGTTATTCCCACGAGCAGCACGATGGCGCGCTCCTGAAAATGCGCAGAGAGCACATGAGAGAGAGAGAGAGAAAGAGTGTCTTCATAACCGTTATTCTCTTTGTAATTGATTGAGTATACCATTAAAAGGCCAACACAGGTCGTTAAATAGATGATCAAGAAGTACGAGTCCATCACATCAGCAAATAGTTCATCTAGAATGCATCTCGAAAAGGTTTGGGCCTTGCAGTTTATGGAAGGATTCAGAAGGATTTTATTACCTGGATTTTTCGGAAATTTGCTATGCCTAAGTCTTTCGGCGGAAGCATAAGCGTGAACGACCATAAGTGTTGTTAACGTACATAGGCCCGGGACCTTAAAACTCCAAGCCATCGCTGATTAAAATTTAATTTACTTTTCTTTCAATAAAATGCTTTTACTGGACTTTTTGATTGATCGTTTTCCAGGCCTACTACTACTACTACAAATACTACAGATGTCAATTATTGATGGCCACCAGATCTAGTTAGCAGTTTTCCTTCGGCAGGAGGCAAGGGCGTAGCCAGAGAAAGAGTGATTTGGTAGCGCTTTTATTTGCCACAGTGGTATATTGAGCAATTATAAGACATTAAACGAAAAAAAAATTTGGGGGCAATAAGAAGTTTAGAGAGTTTTGGACCAAAAACCCAAAAAATCCGAAAAATTCATGACGTCCGATTTCGATGAAAATTTTTTATATAGACTAAGTAAAAAAATCTAAGAATTTAGGTACTAAAACTTTTTCAAAAAACTTATTACAACTAGTCCTTTTTGGACCAGTTTAGAACTAGACTCAAACTAGACTAGTTGTATTCAGTATTTTTAAAAAATTTTTGCGTCAAAATACTTAGAATTTTTCACTTATTCTATATATAAATTTTCATTGAAATCGGACGTCATGATTTTTTCGAATTTTTTGGGTTTTTGGTCAAAAACTCTTTAAACTTCCTCTTGCCCCCCCAAAAATTTTTTCGGTTAATGTCTTATAATTGCTCAATATACCACTGTGGCAAATATAAGCGCTACCAAAGAACTCTTTCTCTCGCTACGCCCTTGGCAGGAGGGCTGAAAAATCCTTCGAAACAAAAAGCGAAAAGTTCCCACAAATTCGCATATCCATATTCACTGATAATATTCCCTGAATATCCTCATTTTGCGACCCCCGAATCTTCATTACATGCTTGGAGCTGATTCGCATTCACTCCCCAATTCGCTCATTCGTCCTGAATAATAGCTCTTTCGTGCTATAATACCAGTGCACGAAATCAGCCCCCGAAATCCAACCCATATCAAAGTAATAGGCACTCCAAATACTATAATTATTGCTATCCAGATGTAAATCAACATACGCAGCAACATTAATTAAAGGGTTACTGTGTAACGAACCCCACGCATTCTCAGTAGGAAAAGCTTCCTTCAATGACTGATTTTAAATGTCAGGTTTTCGAGTCACCAGAGAAAAAACCATCGTTGGACAAATGTAGGTACTTGTCCTTTCCTCAATGACAAAAATGTTGTACATTTCCTAATGTCGTTTTCATTATGAAAGTGTGTACATATGTATGTAAGTATGTACAATTGAATTGAACGCTCTTTGAAACGCTGCAGGGAAACATGCCCAAACGAAACTTTCATTGTCATGGAGCCTTTATCGTGCTTTATCGATTTTTCACCATAACGTTGAGGAAGCTTTCCAGCGTGTAACATACAAAAAAAAATATGTACTTAATGCAACATATACATATGTGGTACTCTAATCACAAAAGCGTCACAAGTCAAAATGTTTTTAATCAACTTTTTCCATGTTTAACTGCAGTTTACTGCAGGAAACCAAACATCTAGAGGATTCGTATTTATATTGACTGATTCAGCAATGAAATAAGAATAATCTACTATCGATACTATCGATGGTTTCAAACTATCGGAAACATCGATCGTTTTTGAAGACTATCGATAGTTTTGATTCATGGACATTTAGTTTAGCATTGGAAAGGTGGCGATGGCGGTGACAGCGGGCTTTCTTCTTTTTTAAATGGACAGATTCCTAAAAATGCCTTTATTTAGATTAGGGCGAGTCGCTCGAAAATTCATCTTTCGGTTATTAAAATTATCGTTTGCAAAATTATTGATAATCGAAACTATCGATGATGATGATGATGATGATGGCGATGATGGGGTTGATGGTGTTGATGGTGTTGATGGTGTTGATGATGTTGATGGTGTTGATGTTGGTGATGGAGTTGATTGGTGATGACGATGGTGTTGATGATGTTGATGTTGTGATGGTGTTGATGGTGATGATGATGATGATGGTGATGATGGTGTTGACGGTGTTGATGGTGATGATGACGGTCAGGTCATGGTTATGATGATTATGACTTATGCACTTCTTGCTTCATCACGTCGTGAAAAATCTTCAGAAATTCTGCGAGTCTTAAGTGTCCCATTTTAAAAACCAAATGAGAATTATAGGCGTCATGCTAAAATTGTATTCTACGCAATGATGCCAGAACGAGGGTTTTTTCCCGTTTTGAGGGATTTTTTCGATCTTAACTTTAACCAAAAATGACTTCAAATGTTTACAAGGGATTATTTACTGATCACTCTCCTAAAGAAAACAGAAATAGAGAATTTTTTTTCAATATCCAAGGAAAAGAGTCACAAAAATACTCGCTAGCATCAGTAGTGCTGGTTACAAAGTGTGGAGAATTGAGTAAGAAAAGTTTTAAAATTCGGCTTCTTGTATATTACAAAGAAGAACAGAAACAGAAAAATTTACACAATTAACATCGATATCCGAGCTGGGAGCTGAACCCAAATCCTCTCGTATCGTAAGTTTGCATCTCAACATAATGGAGTATTCCCGATTTCCACACAAAAATCTTTCTTCGGAAATTCTTTAGCTATTAGATAAAACAAATGAGACGAAGGGAATTCTAATTCTCTTCCCCTTGCCCTTCTTCCAATTTTAGTCGATTATTTGGATTATTTGGAAAGAAAAATGTATGTGTGAAAATTGGGAAATGGCCTCTAAGCTTATAAGCTCATAAGAATTGTGACAGCCCTGCCTGTAGAACTTTCAAAAGCTATCGAAGCGATGATTTGGGCCCATATGTTTCGGTTCTAGCTGCCGCTCGTAGCTTTTCGCAGCTTTCAAAACATAAATAACAAGAGTTTTCCTGTTTCCAGGAAGTTGAGCCTTCCAGTGAAGATAAGCAAAACAGAGAACAAGTTGCGTTGTTTTCTTTTTGGCGAGAGTGGAACGCGGAAATCTTTGATTCTGTATTTCAACGAAAATATTTTTTTTTTACAAAATCAAATAGAATAATATTATTGTACCTATAATAAAATATATATATAAAAAAAAAAACAGAAAAAACTTCCTTCAAAGTTTAATAAAATCGATTCGTAAGGACATCAGCGCAGTGAAAATAAAGTTCATGGGCATTTTTCGTCGCTTAAGAAAAATCAATATTCAAATATTTTTGCCCTTGCCGAATTCGATGTTCGATTCATCGGAAGAAACGTGAATCAATTGAGTTCTTATTGAGGAAAATTCAAGAAATAGGTCAAATATCGAAAGATTTTCTACGAAATTGAGAGCGGCGAAATTTTGTTCTAATTCGAGAATCCACAATTCAATTGGGTTCAACCGAAAAAAAAATAAAAAAATAAAAAAAACAACGAAGTGTGGAGAGTACACATAAAAAAATCATAATAATAATTACATGTATACACACATGCGTGTAATGAAGTAACAATTAAAAGAAGAAAGAAAAAAAGCAGCCCCAAAAAGAGGAAGGAAAAACAATATGATTTCGAATTCGGTTTTTATGGCGGGAGGGAGACGCTTTAGCAGGTGCGCTGGACGCGTTGGTCAATGCGCTGGCTTGGCCCACTTAAGCACGGCTCAAGTTTTAACGTTTCTGTTCCTAATCGTATCCGAGCATGTCTCCCGTATCGGTGGTTACATTGCCCAGAGTCAGTCGTCCCCTCAAGCGGCGCTCGATACGCACCGTCGATTGGCAAAGCGGCATGTGGGCTTGGAGGCATGTCTAGGTAAGGCAGAGGCACAAAACTGCACTGAACGAGCGTGAATAATAAGAATAAAATAAATAAAAAATATAACGATCTGGTCAAGCGGCCGGACGGCTCGTTGCTGATCGCTTGGCTGGCTTATTTCTGCTGCGCACTAATTTTCATTTTTGGCAGATGTTACCTCCAACGAACCTGATTATTGGATCTCGTCTCATGACTGCTTATTATTTTTATTGTTTTTTTTTTGTTTGTTTTGTTTTTGAATCAATGTTGTGTGGCTTGATGCATTTGCATGAAATAAATTGCGCGATGGTTCGGCTTCGATGGGTTAAAATGACGAAAACTTGACGTCTCATCAGTTCAATGACTTGTTTGCGAAAGCGCTTAAACGATTGCCTTTTTGCCTTTTGCAGGTCAATTCGATGTTCACAACAATACGATCATCCGCACGGGTGAATCGCAGGCCATCGGTGGAAAGTATTTGCAAGGTCTTGAGCTTAACACCATGGAACAGTGCCAACGTCTGTGCTGCGAGACCGAATCGTGCGATGTTTACGTATTCGAGGACAAAAACGGTGGCTACTGTTACCTCTTCGAGTGTGGTCCGCCGGAGAATTTCCATTGTAAATTTACGCGCCATGCCAATTATACGAGCGCTGTTCTCACGCCATTGAAATTGGCGACCACACCGCGACCGGCCAGTGCTGCACACCAAAGCACATCGAATCTATCGCAACAGGAATGGGAGTTGGCAAGCTTAAAATTGAAGTCGGATGTAAAGGACAAGTTGACTGATGATGTGGCAGCGGGATTGGGCATGGCCACGAGCAGCAATAACGGGAAAGAAAAGCAAATGCTGGATGTTGCCTTTCCACCGAAAAGTGAGTACCTATTGGATTAAATTAATGTATAATCAAAGTTCCCTAATCTCTTTGATCGGTGGACATCAGCAGCAGCAGCAGCTGTCAACAACACTGTGCAACAGTGCAGTCGTTTTCAGTTCCTCTGTCATTCGGGTGAATGTATCGCCGTCTACAACGCTTGCGATGGAATACCACAATGCGAAGATGGCAGCGATGAGGGCCCAGAGGTTTGTTTATTTTCAATCAGAATATCCAACAGATATCGAAAGAATTTCGTTGAATTTCTAGTGCTCTGGTGCGACAGCCAACAACGCCGCTCAATTGAATGCGAAAGGAAATTTCGAAGCGGATCAAAAGGTACGGACGACATTGATTTGATGTTCTGATGATCCTCTGTTGTTGTTGCTAAGTTTTTTTTTCTTTTACTTTTGTTTACACGCACAGTATCGGACGCTGCAAGATATATCGCCACAACAGCAGCTCCAAAATTTACAACAACAACCACAACAAGTGCAATCAACAAAAACAATCACATCGCCAATTGTCAACAATCGTGAGGATGTCGGTGCGTGGGCCAATCGAAAAATTGTCGCAGAGCCCCAACAAAACGAGGGAACAAATACAGGTTGGTGGATTTGAAAGCTCACAAAGGGAATTCAGCTGCTCTAGATCTACCGGAATTCTTTAAACAACCCCTTTCATTTAAAAATTCTCTTCATTGACATAGAATTCAAATACAGTGTACTCTCTCTCTCTCTCTCTCTTAAGCGGACACCTACCGGACCGAAAAATGTGTCCGCTCAAGAGGGAACTATTTAAGAAGAATTTTATATTAGAGCATTCCCAAGAAGTATCCGTATAAGAGAGTTGTCCGCAAGCAGAAAGTAAACTGCAGTCTCATTAAGCCTCCCCAACGGTGCTTTCAAGACTCTGAAAATCCTTTTCAATTGTTTACAAAATCAAAATGTTCCCCAATAGACAATGAGGCAGCAATTTGTTCAATTTTTGAGCCACAATGAAAACTCCTACGCAGCGCATGCAACAGTTGCGAATTAATGAGTGCAACTTTAGAAATAACAAAAAAAAAAAAAAAAAAAGCTTCCATGCAAAGTCTTAGAAGACGATGACAACGCAACGTCGTAGCTCAATCCATGAAATGCAACAGTCAACAGAAGCAAAAAAAAAAAAAAAACTGAATGCTGATGAGCACGGAGCCAACAAGCGCACGAAAATCAAAGAAGCACGGCGCCTCAAGGCATTGCAACGCGTCGATCACCAAAAATAAAAAAAAAACAAAATTATTAGCACAACAAAGCCCGCAATAGTTTCAAGCAACAAAGCAATAACAACATTATGAAACCCAAGCGCAACATGTTGCAAGACGTCGCATTACCCACTCAACTGAGCACTCAATGAATTGTGGAGCAAAAAGCGCAGTTTTCCCACCGCTTCAACGCCCCGAATGTGGAAATCAAGATAAATATATAAACACATTTATATGAAAATATAGTGCAGAAAAAGAAAACTGAAAAAATTTAGCATTAATTGTAATAATAAAAATAAAAGCTCCGCTCCTTCGTGTGCTCAGTGAAGACCGAAGCAATTGTGTTGCGTGCGCGTTGATGACATAAACCGATCGCCCTTTCAGCGCAAAGCGCACAGCGATATAATAATTTTCTTTTCTTTTCAACAACTTTTAAATAATCATGAAGGAATTGTAATTAAGTTATATAAATCAAAGTAAAAAATTCATGCTGCCCTGAAAATCGCACTCACTCGGTGTAGATTTCACGCGCATGGCTCCGATAAACTCTCGCTCTCAATCAGCTCCGATTAACTCGAGATTACTGATGAAATCACTTGTCACGACATCACAATAGGTCTATTGACCTTTTCGCTTGCTTTTTATACATATATTACAATAAATTCTCTGTCGTGCAGAGTTATCAGCGAACGTTGGAGCTGCTGTCAGTTTCGTTGCTTCAGAATCCATATTTTCGTATAAAAAAAAAAAAGAATTATTTGTTTTACTTTTTAATTAGTTATTTATATTTGTTTTGTTATCTTCTTCCGTGCATTCGTGTCTATGCAAATTGAATTGTTTATATGAATAAACAAATCATACTTCTTCTCATGCTTCATCTTCCTGAAATGAATTTCCCTTCATCATTTCAAGCTCGTGCAGAGCCAAATAAACGGGAGGGGAAATTTTAATAATACGCCGGAGAAGTATTAAATATAAATTCTAAGTTTCGATATTTCCTAAGTGGATCAATTCTTTAAGATCAATCAATTTCCCAACACGATTCCCTCAATAGCAACTGAACTTCCTATCGTCACAGCCGCTTTGTCACGATGATCAAGCTTTCAACCGATCTTTTCTCACCTTATAAAGCCTCAATTTCGACCTTTTTATCGTTATTCTTCTTTGAAAAATTTACTTCAATTTTATCTTGTTGAAATCACAGCACTCATCTACGTACATTTTGGAGTGCTTCTTCCATTAAACGAATAGAGGAGAAACTTCAGGTGGATTTCGAAAGTCGTGGCCCACGCACTCCATTGTCTTTCAAGATGTTAAGAAAAGCAAAGCAAAGGAACGAGAATATTCCCTCAAACAATGCTAAATCATACACCTATACAGGGTTCAATCAAAAAGTAACCGGCCTAAAGTTAAATGTCAGCTCTAACAAAAAACAGCGAGGCTTTTAAATAAATCTTTGAACAAAAAACAAAGACTTTCAACCCACAATTCTTGGGAAAAGGAGGCAATATGCTTTCAGCGTATTCATGATGATATTATTCATCCATCTTTTTAATGATCTTGCTTTCGTGGGAGTCATATTTTCGACACTATTGCCAGTTAAGGGGAATTCCCCTAAATCAAAAGATATTTATTATCTTTAGTGCAGTCTAAGGGCAGAAAAATGGTCAGGGAAACTTTTATGGGAATTCATGGGACCAAGTTTTTATTTTTAGAAGATTTCAAAATTAAATTTTAGGGAATTTTGGCCTTGTTTTGAGACGTTCAATGGAGTATTTCCTAAAAATTGGTCAACAGTGTATTTCGAAACAACCCTCGTATTCCAAACGTAGCTACGCTTTGGAAGCTAATATTTTTCCGAACAAAACGGGAAAAACATGAACCCATTTCTCTCACACTTTTCCAATTTTTTCGATCTATTTCAAGGCGACCTTAATAGTCACATATTCACGCATAAGAATGGCCTTCAATTAGCTCACAGCGTGGACGTCGGAAGCACCGGGGGCAATAGCAATACCGGTGCCATCGATATGAGTACTGGAATTGGAAATTACCCGAATTCGAATGCGAATTTGAATCCACTCTACGCTGCCACTTTACAGCGCAGTGGGGTCTACGTGCCACAAATGCTGCCAGGACAACAAAATGGAGGAATCTATGCAGTGCCGCAGCAACAAATGTTGGACCAACAAGGTAAGTATTACATCCATAGTATCAGTTTTTACTCACCTTCCCTCTTGCTTATTACTTCCTTATTCAAGGCCACATTTATATGCCAGCCAATGTTAATTGGGCTTCACAACAGCCACAACAACAGCAGCAGCAGCAGCAACAACAATTGCAGCAGTTTCCAGCTGTGGTTACTCCATTAAATGTACCGAATGATCATGGAAGCCAACAAGTCCAGGCACCAGCTTATGTGCTCAATACACCTCAGCAAGCGGTGTTACATTTCGCCCAACAACAACCACAGCAGCAGCAGCAACAACAACAACAACAACAAAGCAAAGGCGCTTTCATGGCAGGCAACGACGGGAAGGTACCAATGATGAATCAGCAACAAATACAAAATATAATTGGCCAACAGCCAATAATGCTGGCGAAGAGTAATAATAAAATTGAAGGCGATGGCAATGGGAAGAAAGTTGTGGGAACAGCGAATGAAACGCCGGCTGCAAATAAAGATGAAAGTATCGATGAATACGAGGATGAATCTACTGAGGCTCCAAAGAAGGTACAAATTCGTGGTCCACGGGGCGAAAAAAAAAACTTCACCAAATAAATTGAAAATTTGTTTTTCAGAAAACCCACAAGCATAAAAAAGTGAAAGCGAAAGTTTCGGATGATATGGGAAAGGAACCACCTAGCATCCCCAAAGTCGATTTAACCGATGACCCCGTTCGTCAATCAATGGCCCAGAGAAAGCAGCATGAGCAGCAGCAACGACAACAACAACCCCAACAACCTTCATTCGTTCATGAGCATGAGATGTTGCATGAGAATTTGGCAATGGAGTTTCGTGATCACGACGGTCAATCGGATCGTCCTGGTGGAGCGGTCCTCTCGCTCACTCTGGGCGTGTTGGTAACAGCGGCACTGGCTATTTTGATCGGCTGCCGTATGCGCACAGTCAAGCGCGCACGACGTATCGGTGGAAAATTTTCGCATGAGGCTGATTTTCTCGTCAATGGAATGTATTTGTAAAAGTTTGTTCGTAGAATGCCTGCTCATGGGTTCTGGAAATGTAAAGGATTAAGGTTGTGCGTATCTAGAAAGAGAGAGAAGGTGCATGAGAGCAGTTTGAGAATCATATTTTTCAATTTTTCTAAAGATGTTTGTGTTGCGCGCGTTGACGTGTTCTGGAAATCAGTTTCGATTTATTCATCGAGATTATAAAAAAACTTAAATATCTATTGAAAATAAATAACAATTTATGTAGGAAATATATATAATAAATTTTGTAAGCATTGACACATTTAAATAAACCATAAGTTCTAAGAGAAATATCATGTCGTCTCTAATCTTACCTAATTGATTTTTCTTTTTCTATATTGAGTGCAAATAAAATAGAATAGAATAATTTTTGATTGTTTATTTATATGCGAAATAGTTCTTATTTTATCGTTTTTATATTTGTTTTTTTTTTTTTTTTTTTTGTTTGTTTGTTTATGAATTTATGATTATTTGTTATATATTTTTATATATAGGAAATTATTCAAATACATAGTTTTTTTTTTATGATGTTTCAGAGTTTTTCTTTTTACAAAAGCCGTTCGTTTATGTTTTCTAATAAACGTTTTTACTTCTAGAATTCGATTTTTACTTTTTTATTTATTTATTTTTTTTTTTAAATATGAATTTTCGAATAATTTTAGATACATAATTATATCACATTAAAAAGGATATTAAAATTTTGGAAAGAGTGCGAGTCTTTGAAATAACGAAGCATGTGATAGCTTTTTTGAGGGCTTTCTTTTTCGAGGGCACCTGAAATTTCCTACGAAAATGAAGCACGCATAAATAATAGAAATATCTTCGTTGTTTTCTGAAAAAGCGAGCCAAAGCAGTCTGTAAGGGTCGTCGTCTTCAGTCGGTGTAAAAACATTTTTTATTTGCGAGCAAAAAACTTTCATATAAAACTTCATAACTGCCCGAGGACAGCAGCCATAAGTCTCGTTTAAGCTTTCACGTCAAGACTATTATTTGAAAGTTTGGATCTTCGAAAAAATGTTTAACTACGATGAAGACTACGACCCTTAGGATCTCAAATTTTCCCGATTTCGGTAACAAAGGAAAGTTATACATATTACACCTAAATAGGGGTTTTCATTCCCTTGTACGGGAAACAATAAGACATCAAAATTCCTGAGTCAGCTTACTTTAAAATGTTACTTTAACTCGAACTGTTTACTTTAAATTTATTTCGAATTGAGACAAAACTGTATATATATATATATATATATATATATATATTTAATCGCTTTTCAAGGCCTTAAAAGTAGAAGGAAAACAAAATTTAAATGAGACCTGAGGTGCGAGCGAAATTTTCTCGCGCTAATTTCAACTCTTCGAATAATTTTCTTCTGACGCCTTGTTTTGTATATCCTTCACAAAAAGCGTTAAAAAAACGGCAATGCATAAAGTTGACTGAAAGAAGTATTGTACGAATTTTTAGCGGTTCAACGGTTTTTCTCCTTCTCCTCTCTATGTTCAACATGGATTCTGAATCAATTTGCGATTATACAATACGATTTTAAATTTGAAATTCCAGAAAAGGTGTTTGTCACAATCTATATAAGAATAAAATACATTATGGAATTAAAGCAGATAAGGTGAAGGTTGAGATTAATGGTGAAAAACAGTGGAAAACTCGAAAAATTGATGAAAAGGGATCAGAACAAAATGAAATTAGACGAAGATTTGTTTATTATAGAAGGAGGTGAAAACAGTTCAAACCAAAAAAGCAATTAACTTAATTTTAATTGCGAGAAAAATTGAGGACCAAAAAGAAAGTTGTAACAATTTTCACTGACAACACTTTCCGGTGTTAATTTTATAATTTTTTATATTTATTTTATTTTCTAAGATTCTCTTGACTATAAAATCGAATTCATTCAACCGTTCCTCCGATGAATCTAATCCCCCGAAAATATCACAAATTGACGAAAATTTTTGCAATGACAATTTTTCCTTTGAATATACCGAAATGTTTAGAAATCGCAAGGGTACGAAGAGAACAATATTTTCCCATTATAAATAATTGATTAAAATAATTTTTAAACAGAGGGATTATATAAAATAAATATTCGACATTGACAAAATATACGAAAAATTGACATAAAAAATAAAATATAGAGAATATGGCCGCATTTAGGACATTAAAACGAACGTGTGAGGAAACAAGCATTAAAAAGCTTCATGAAAACAAGTTTCATTATCATGATTAACTTGAAACAATTCATATTTTTGTTGGTATTCACTATTTCTTCAGGTAAACGGTTTAAAAGGACTTTTACTCAATCATAAGATGTCGCCACGATATCATTGTGAGTATCGAGAGTATGAGGATTCTATAATGGCGTTATATGTTTGAGCAAATAAAAAAAAAAACGAATTCTTCCATGATCAAATTATCAGTGTATCATTGAAATAATTTACCTAAAGAATGAATTTTGTGAAGGATATACAACAAAACAGCAACAGAAATGATAAGAATTTTAAACTAGCGAACCTGCTGCGTCCTAAACCGTATCCATAGATTACAAAGTCCATTACATACAAACATATATATATATATACGTATACTTACAAAATTACTTAGCTGTACATAAGCTACAAAAATAAATCTATAGGTTTTCTATTCCTTAAATATATGTGAATTAAAAAAGTGTTCTTCCGACTTGAGACTTAATTTTCCTTATCCTTCCGCTAACAACGTGCTCTGCATTTCCATATTTGCTTTCCATTCAGTTTTTTTTTTTTTTTTTTTTTCTTTCTTAAACTTTTCTTAAACATAATTGGCAGAACCATGAACAGTAATGAGCACAGCATGTTTTCCATTCTTAAATGTCGTAACCACGCAGCGTCATTTTTTGTTTTTTCATCTACTTAGTTTCAATCAGGACATTTAACATACCCTATGCGTAGGCACCCGTATGAAATACTAGATTTCCCCTCCATTTTTCTAACTGTTTAACCGACGCTCTATTATTTTAAAATATAATTCTTAATTCTACGTTTTAAGTTTTGTCTCATGCGGAATAGTCTCGTCGCGTGTCGTTTACTCTCTGCAGCTTTCGTTTCTTAAGCAATTAATTTACTTTTCGTAGAAGATTTTTCAGTTTGTATTGTGTTTGTATTTATATTGAAATCTTATCGGCTCTCCTTTTATGTCACGATTTCTATCCTATTCTAAACAAGCTTTTCAGCAGCAGCAGCATCAGCAGCAGTCGCAATTTATTTTTCCAAGGTTTCTGCTTCTGCTGAGTGTGACAGTTGATATAAGGAAATCATGTCGCGTATCTGCGTAAAAATGAGGAGAATTTTTTAAATTATTTCTCAGCTCGAATGATATTCCAAATCTCTTTTAAATTTCCTTTAGTTCAATTCAATCAATGATTTTGTTGCAAATAACTACTAGTAAAAAGCATCCTCCATGGAGGAAGACATCCATCTTGTTACTCTGTTCATATTGATTTTATATAAATTGATTAGTTACTTCAGAAGAATATCAAAGAGCGAACAGTAACAAAATTACGATTAGTTAAATATTTTTTTAATATTAATAGGCCGTTTTTTGGGTTTCAAAGCTTTCGAACTTTTTCCATATATAAATTCTAAATTCTGTGAACAGTGATTTATTTAAAGCATTCTTCGTTAAATGGAGTCAAACTGAAACGTTGAAATTTATTCAAATGATACGAAATATACATATGTTAACGTGGACTTTGTTCGCTTCAGTGCCGTAGCAACCATAGGTGCAAGAGGGGGATTTCCCCCCCCACGCATTTTTGTTTTTGCCCATGAAAAAAATTAAAAAAGGAGAAAAAATAAATGACACTCGAAAAAACATGCATTGAAAGCGTGCATGTAATGTGGTTTTAATTAAAATAGACGTTAAAATTGAAAAAAAAAATTTTTTCCCCCACGCAAATTGAAAAAATAATTTTGGCCCCCACGCAAAACAGAATTGCTACTGCACTGGTTCGCTTTGCAAATAATTTCATTAAAGAAAATTGCTTATTTCTTGCTGACATAATGCACTTTTGCTATGGTGTCTATTACCTAATACAGTTTACACCCGGAAAACCGGCCATTGGATAATCCAGCACCCCCTGCAACTCGACATGACAATTATTCAGGTCATGTCAATCGACTTGATATTGAAAAATGTCAACATTTTTATTTCAGAGTCTTATAATTGGATCTATAATTATCGGATTGTAAGGTATACTCTCTTTTGTAAAACAAAATTCCAGACAATAGGGGGTCCCAAGCAGTACTTTATAATCAGACAAATTCGATCGTTCGACCCTATTTTGTAAAACGTTTGTCGGAGTACCGGAGGTCCATCGTAAACGCAAATTGTTACATCTGTGATAATGCGGAAGAGGAGCTTTATTTGAATACATTGTATACGGACGAAATGAGGACCAGGGTTTCTTCGAACCACGGGATCCTTGGAGAGCACTTTAATAGTAGCGATAAAACGCGATTTCAGCTACTCTTCCGCATGATCAGATTTTATAGATTTCAGCATAAAAATATGTTTACCTTTTTGTCCACAGGCGGGCAATTCGATCGTGCTCCTCACGGTTTTGAATATATTGAGTTGCGATGCTGCCAACCAACGGATCAGCTGATGATAGTGAAATAATAAACGAATCAAATTGAATTTTATCGCATATCAACATTGAAGATCGACGTACCTGGATTACAGTCTGTCAACAAGGAACAGATGGATAACAGAACTTTCGAAATAGTTAAAGCGGGCGACCAGTTATCCTTGAGAATATCTAAGCATATAACGCCTTGACTATTGATATTGCAGTGATAGATTCTTGTGCGAAACGTGACCTTTGGCGGTTTGAACGGATATTCCGGGGAGAAGTGTATGTCGAGAAAGAAGACACCGCCCTCATACACGGAGCCAGGTGGTCCCAAAATAGTTGAGACCCATTCGTATAAATTCTCGCCCTTGGGACCGGCACTGCAATTCGGTGGCGGATCGAGCGTGATCTCAGCTAGCTCTTTTTGTATACGCTTGGCCGATGTTCCGAGAGCTTTCGAAATCTTAGGATTCGGTCGAGGATCTTTGCGCGCCTCCTCTACATTGGAAGCGCTGGAATTTGAATTTGAATTCGAGCTCCCCGATGCTGGATTGCCGCCATTGTTACCATTGCCCACAACGGCGTTTCCATTTCGTCCGCGACCGTTCGCAGCATTCGTTGCTGAAGAATTATTTGTATTGTTGACGCTGACGCCCGATCCACCACCACTTGGGGCTGTTGCATTCGTGTTCGCTGTTGCACTTGCTGCTGGGCTTGACGACATTCTGCGTTCGTTCTGCGGCGAGTTAAAGAACAACCACCTGAAGAAACTTCTAACAATTGAATAATGATGGCTAGCCACTTTGGTCAATAGTTTCGAACAAAGTATTTAAATCAAAATCCCAAATTTCAATAGGTCATCTATTCCATAAACAGGAATAATAAAAAAAAAAATATATATATATATATATATTCAAAAGAGCCTCTCTTGTAGAAATATATGCACAAAGAAGGGAACCGTAGCAAAATCAATTTGCAAATAGATTACAATTTTCTCCAAGGCTACTTTATTAGGAAAATCTATCGATTTAAAATCTGAAGGATAAATTGTTTGAAAAGACAACATGACGTGACAATCCGAAGAGACGTGAAAGCTGCAAGGAAAGTCTCATCATCAAAGCAAAGGAAAATCGGAATAACTGCTGTTGGGAGAGACTACTCTTCATACTGTGCGGCCATTTTGGTTATAAATTGCGAAAAAAAAATATACGACAGAGCAGAGAGATTCGCATTAAATATGTGCCCATCCCAGTCAGTCTAATTAAAGACGATTCCGGAAGCGTATCAGACCAAGGACGCAAAATGTGTAGAAGTGCACTCGAAATTGTTTCAAAGCCTCTACAAGAGACACAATGGACACAAATGCGGTGCAGTGATTAAAGAATTCACGTCTGGCATGGTAATCGTGCCAGAGAATTGCTTACCTGTTTTGTATTCGGCACTTCCCCCCGAAAATTGCAGTATGCGCTGGGTTTTCTCGTAATTATTTCACTAAAAATATTATTTTCGTACAAAATCACTGCTAACTTTTGTCTTCTTTCCTTCTTCCCGGCTTCTGTATAGTGATTGAATATAGTGAATAAATATGTGTGAGTACTCGATACTTATCAGGCAGCTAGACACTCAGTACCCAGTACTCAAGTTCGGTCCTTTGTTATTACAACGAAGCAATCAGTATTTGCCACGCTTTTTGTGGTTTAACGATAATTTTTTTAAATATTATTTTACGACAATTTTTTAATGATTTCGGCGCTTAGTCAAAGGGCTTCTTTAGGTTCAATAAAACGCTTTCGTCTTGTTTTTTCTCGAGTGACTTAAACACTTTCGATACTTCAAAAAATAGAGAAGTATAACACCCTGTAGCAAATAGAGTAACTGTGTAAGTCGGAAGTGAACGCAAGCGTAAAGTGTAATGCGAATAGAGTCACGTTATATACTTCTTATATAAAATTACGTTTTTTTTTTTTGAGTATATTTAGAACAATATGAATCAGTTTTGGGGATGAAAAGCATTTTTCGCATGCGATTTCTCTCAGCTGCTTGCCAATAGAAAACAGCTGGGGCCCACAATGATTTCATACAGCCGTTAGTTTAAATTATAGTTTTTTGTTCAATAGAATATGATTTTGCTGCAATTGGCTTTCTAATTGAGATGGAAATTATATAAAAAGGTAATGAATTCTTTTTCCAGACAACAACGTTTATTCTAGGTTCTCATCGGATGATTTAAAAGCTTTTCGAGATTTGAAAACACGTACAGAATTATCAGCACCTCCGGAAACAATAAATTTCGAATTCGACCAGTCGATATCCAAAACTTTATCCCCATGTCCAACCAGATCAAAGAGTGGAGCCTTCGGGCTGAAATTAAAAACGGAACCATTGTAGCGAAATTGCCATTTGAAAGTCTCATCGGAAAACTCACCTGCGACAATCCCACAATTTATTCTTGTTATCGTACGCACCCGAAACAAATAAATGCTCTTCCGTTATGGACCACATTACTGTTTGAATCCAGGCTTCATGGCCTAAATATGTGTTCCTAACAACAGATGCCTCTGCGGGGAACAAGCGCAATTATTTATACAATATATCAACGTATCCAATGGCTACTCACGATTTGTACGTATGTCATAAAGTCGCAAATTTTTGTCCGGCGAAGCTGTTATAATTAAACGATTCAGTGTTGAATAACTTGCATCGAAAATAGATTTATTTGTCGAAATTTCCGTCTTAATTCCTTCCATATTTAGATCCCATACCTTCATGGTATGATCCCAGCTACTCGTGAGTATATTCTCATTATCGATCCACTGTACTGCTGAAATGCTCTCACGATGTCCTTGGAGTGTCATTTTAGGCGTCTAATCAACACAAATTGAATGATAAATTTTAAGAGCAATATTTTTTTGTTACAACTTACGCGTATATTCCCAATATCCTGTTTGCTGCGCTTTGATATGCCCTCACCCGTTTCATGTACATCTAAAAGGTAGAAATTGTGTGTAAGTTCCTTAATAAAAAACTAAAACCTGTCCTCATCCGCTTTCCTCACCTGCTGACCATAGTTTTAGCATTGTGTCCCAGCCGCCGGTAGCGAACTTCCGTTTATCGGGACTAACGTTAACACAATCCACGCTGCGTTCATGACCCTTACATATTGATAAACATTCAACTGAATTGGATTCTATTTGCCATTCCCATAAAATCACAGTCTGATCCTGTGAACAGGTCACAAGCTTTGCACGATCATCTTCAATGGACACCCACGCGACAGCCTTTACAGGCATCGTATGTCCTGGAATAGTCAAGAGGTGTTTCCCTTTAACTGTCCAAATATTAACGCTATTATCGTAGCAGCCAGTAAGTATCCATTTGTCCTGCGTCTTCACCGCCGAAACCCAATCGTCGTGCAATAGACAGTCTTGTGGCTCTGGAGCAGGGAAACGTTCCACATACTCAATTTCAATGGAATCCTCAAATGATATCGCCTTCTCACGTAAGTGATCGCACAAACGTCCATGCAGGAATTCCTCAACAACGAGAAAATCGAACTCAACGTCCTTGCTATGGTCCGACGACTGTTTCAGCAAAGTGTTCACCAATGTGTTCAGCTCAACGGAAGTCACATTTGCGTCAATGGAATATGGCACGTCAGGTACAGCAAAACTTTAAATATGTTGACAGTTGTAATTGCGAAAACAAAATATTAAGTTTCAATTTAACACTCACTTTTCCTGTTTCGTTCTCAAGTGAACTTGCACTTGAGCTTCGCCGTTTTCCACATCCATTTTTTTCTGATTCAATTTGTTCTAATTTAAGCACCTAATTAACACTTTTAAAGAAATAAAATCAAAGAAGAAAACACCTCATGTAAAATAGTCTGTTTGCCGCTAGTGTTGCAACAAAATGAGTAAATACTACTTGATATCGAATACTTATTGTCGATACTGAGTATATTTTGTACTCAATACTTACCACCAAGTAATTTCGCGGTATCGATACTTTAATGTCGGTATTTACTCATAATATTTTTCCTTGTATTAGTGATATAATTTGGGAAGTTTTTCCCTTTCTGAGGGACTTTTTCGATTTCATTTTGAAACGGATTTTTCGTAACCATTTTCCTAGGAATATATAATCTAAATAAATAATATAAATAAAACCCTAGTTATAGCGAGCACCAAAGTAAAGCCCCCGTTATAAAAGACTACCAAAATAAAAGCCGAGTTATAAGGAGCATATACCAAAAGTTTGCGTCTGAACTAGATCTCTATACCAAAAGTTTGCGTCTGGACTAGATCTCTATACGAAAAAGTTTGCGTCTGGACTATATTTATATACCAAAAAGCTTGCGTCTGGACTAGATCTCTATACCAAAAAGTTTAGATTTTAAAGATTTTCAGTTATACAGTGGACTGCCTATAACTCGAAGCTCGTTATTATATATTGTTTCCAGAATGCCTCTTTAAATTCTGTACATTTTTGAGACCTAAAACATACAATGTGGTTGTGATGAGTGTGGCCCTCATAATAGAGTTACATTTGTTACATTCTGTTACATTTTTCGGTACAAGAAAATTTGGTAAACGAGGAGAGGGCTTTTTTGAAATAGACAGATGCCTAAAATTATTGATTAATAAAATTATCGATTATCCAAATTATCGATGATAATAATACAATTATCGATTACTAAAAATGTCGATTACTTAAGTTATTGTTACTTAAAGTACCGATTAATTAAACTTCAGTTATTAAAATTTTCGATTATTGATATTATCCATTAAAATGATCGCTTTTTAACAGTATCGAGTTTTATTTAAATTTTTGATTCCTACTATTACTAATAATTTCATTAATCGGTTATTAATATTATCGAATACTAATATTATCGATAATAGAAATTATCGATTTGTTTTTACATTATTGATTACTTAAATCATCGATAATCTAAATAACCGATTAATATTATCGATTACTAAAAATATCGATTATACAAATTATCGACCAATGCAATTATCTATTATTAAATTGATAAAATATTAAAGTTATCGATTCATATAATTATCGAAATATTGACTATCGATATATCTCCAGCTCTAACGAAATAAAATCGATAAATTACCCAAACTTACAAACATTCTTGTAGTGCTAGAGAAACAATCGATAGCACTATCGATACTATCGAATGCCATACGAAGGCTACACGAAGGCTATACGGAGGCTATACGAACGCTATACGAAGGCTACACGAAGGCTACACGAAGGCTATACGAAGGCTATACGAAGGCTATACGATGGCTATGCAAAGGCTATACGAAGGCTATATGAAGGCTTTACGAAGGCTATACGAAGGCTATACGAAGGCTATACGAAAGCTACACGAAGGCTACACGAAGGCTACACGAAGGCTACACGAAGGCTACACGAAGGCTCCACGAAGGCTCCACGAAGGCTCCACGATGGCTATACGAAGGCTATACGAAGGCTATACGAAGGCTATGCAAAGTCAAAAAGACATTCATGAAAATACTCTTGAAAAAAACTCATGAAAATGCTCAATTTTGAAAAGAGTATAAATAGCGTGACAAAACGTGAGCTCTATCAGTGCGTTGCCGGCCGTCGGACGGGTAAGACCTCCGCAATAAACGTGTTTGTTCATTTTCGCCTACGACCTCTGCTTCGAAAACATATAAATGGAGTGCTATACGAAGGCGATACGATGGCGATACGAAGGCGATACGCATGCGATACGAAGGCGATACGCATGCGATACGAAGGTGATGCGAAGGCTATACGAAGGCTATACGCAGGCTATATGAAGGCTATATGAAGGCTATATGAAGGCTATACGAAGGCTATACGTAGGCTAAACGAAGGCTAACCGAAGGCTATACGAAGGCTACACGA